>BQKN01061076.1:0-20846 GCA_022839385.1 Asparagus kiusianus | reverse complement strand
GAAAGATCAAAAGGAGACAGTTATGGTTCAGTTGGGTTTGCTGAAATCTTTAGATTTGAAACCTGTCAAGTTCGAATCATGTGGAGGACAAGAAATCTCGAGAACAACTATCTCTAGCAACTTGACCTTCGCATGTAGTAAATCTGTAAAGCTAGAGCCACCTACAGAGCCGACCCAAAAATCAATCTCAAGTAAATGCTAGGAATTCTGAACATATTATATTTTAAAAACTTAAGCAATAACTTCATATTCTGTCAAGAGAAACAATGTATATGGACATACAAAATCTAAGGGATCACAACATACTCTGTAAAGAAATAATTTAAAAATCATAAAGAAAAAATCAAATATATAATCTTACCTGTAAAAGAATTGTAGTAGGCAATGAGAAGCACGTCCTTTAGAACACGATCAAGAATTTTCGAGTTAGAAAATTAGGATCCCTCTGTAAAAAAAGGTAAATAAAATTAGAAATTGATAAGGAAAATTTAAATTAGATACTAAAATCAAACCATGAGAACAAATTATATTTTGATGGTCCTAAAGATATAATCAAATTGTATACGTTTTCTTGGAAATTTTCACTTGGCACATATTAATTCTCAAATTAATCAACATGAAATTAGAGAATTACTGATATTTTACAATAAAAGCTCTAGTATCCACAATTTTAAGGATTATTAATTTGAAAGACCAAATAAAAAGAACATAGAATTACAACAATTAATATGAAAAAATGTCCAATTTTTACAAACCCATCAAGAATAACCAACTCCTTGAAGATCCAAGTCCAAAATTCAATCTTTAAACAAGATCAAAAAAAATTCCCAAATAGCAGTTCAAAATCGTTTATGTTGACCAACAAGCACGAAAAAAATAAAAAAAACAGATCTAATTCAGCAATACTACAGAGAGAAACATAAGAAATCAAAGATTAAGAAAGATTTGTGATGAGCGATTTAGAAGTAGAAGAAGAGGCGGTTCTACATACCTGAGCGAGTGGGAGCAGAGAAGTCGAAGGGTTTCCCTCTATTCCTAATTTCTTGAAGCGGGTTGATAGAGATTGGAGGAAAAAAATTTCCATTGATAATTGGAGGGAAAAGATTTTTTTTGTTGATGAATTTAGAGGTGCCAAAACAATTTAGATAGCGTGAGCTTCCCCCCCGAAAATATCTCCGATCCCGTTCCAGACTCTTCTGATCCTTTCCTATTTATTTTAAGGAAATACATTATTTTATAATTAAATTAAGTCAGTTTTTAGATGGGCCCGTTTCAAATAGAAAGTTATTATTAGACCAACTTAAATTAGGTTCTATTAGAAACAATTAACTAAAATAGTGTTGCTAATAGACCCAATTGTAGTAGTGATCCTAAATGGAATTTCTACTCATATTGTTTCTCAACCTGTAAAGACCCTAATTACACTACGGATTCAAACTCAACCCGTGAGTAAGTCTTCGTCTTCTTCTACTTCTAGGGTTACTATGGTAGATAGTGTTGATAGTGATGATGGAATTCCTATTAGTCATTCTTTGCTTACTTCTTCTACCACTATTCTTTTGGATATATCTAGTAGTGAACATCCTTCTGATAATTCTTCTGGAAATGTTACTCAGTCGATTAATGATAATGTGTATATGGCTAAAGATGATGAGAATTTTGATAATTCTCTAAAATTTGATGATGATACTCATATGAGCAAGGATGGCAACCCTAAACAGAGCTTTGCTAGTTCTTTAAATGTCAAATTCAAAGCAATGGAAACATATGTGACAGATGTTTGGGCTGGCAATGCCACACCTGAAGTGTGTTTGGTCAAAGCTGGTGCGTTCTTGTTCAATTTTAAAACTAAGGAGGAGATGAGTAATATCGTAGATGCAGGCCCTTGGTTTTTTGGTTCTCGGCCTTAACTGCTCAATCCTTGGGGTCTAGATGAAGATATAGAGAAAATTCAGGAATGCAGTTATCTAATGTGGGTGCAATTCCCAAAACTAAATTTATTGAATGTCACTGGTCTTAGCAAATTTGTTAGTGCCATCGAAAAGTCAATTACTTCTAACAAGCTTACTGCAACTAGACGAAGGTTATCTTACGTCAGGGTTTTGATTGAGGTCAAACTTTCAACTACTCACTACAACAAATTGTACTTTTCCCAATGCTTTTCCCGACGCATGGTTAAATACGTCACCAAAAATTATGTTTTTCCCGATGATTTTTATTAGCGTCGGCAAAACACATATTTTTCCCAGCGTTTATATTTAGCTTCGCTAAAAGTGTATATTATTTGTGATGTTTTAACTTAGCATCATTAAAAGTGTATGGATTTCATGATATTTTTTATTTTTCGTCGGTAAAAATATATATTTTTAGTGATGTTTTTGGGTTGGTATCGCTAATAGTGTGCATTTATCACGACGTGTTAGGTTAACGTCGCTAAAAGTCTCTTTTTCACAACGTTCATAAAAACCCTAAAATTCTATACATATCCCCAATTCTCCTCCTTTGCCTTGTTAGACCCTAGAGGGGGTGTGACTAGGGTATTATGCTAATCTAATCCGATTTTATGCTAATTAAAATTATTAATAAATTATTCTTGCAAGATAGATATACAATATGTTATGAGCAAAAATATACAATATGAACAAAGGGAAATATCCTAGCAATGAGATATACTATGAGATATATGTGAGGATATACAAACAACACAAGGATAAAAAATCTAAACTAGATAGTGAAGAATATAAACAACAAGCAATATACAAAGGCGATATAAGATATAAACATAAAGATAAGTGCGCCAATGCAATCACAAACAAATGATATGATCACAGAGTTCGGTTCCCATGACCTACGTCTCCGATCCTCACCTCGAGGAGATCCCCACTATCACAACCGGGTTTTTTACGCTCATCCGAATAACAAATACACCTCACACTCGATTTTCTAGTTCACCGAAAACTTTACAATTTCACACTCTTACAATCCCACTTTACACCCTCTTAAGTGTTGGTCTCTAGTCTATGTCCTCCTCCTCAAGTGCTCGGATACAACCTTTCCCTAGGTTCGTCAACCGACGCCACTTCTCTTGGATTCGACCCCGTCTTTCACCACATACTTCTCTCGATGTACAAGTGTATTACAAGTGATACTCATAATATAAGCTCAAATATAATGTTTTGTTATCTATAATGAATGAGAACACAATGAAGCTTACTCTCACTAATTCACACACCAAAACCCACTAATATATTGTATAAAATATTCTAAGCTCAATAATGATGTGTGTGATAAATGAGAACAATGAAATTCTAACTCAATTTAATATAGCAAGATATGAATATGAAATTAACAATCAATAAGCTATATAAAAGAGTTTAGAAAATTTTTTCTATAAATACAAAGAACTGAAGAAATGATGATGATGATGAATTCCTCAATTGAAATTAAAAGCTTCTTCTTTGTGTAAGACTTCTCTTTTAAAACAAAACTTGAAACAAGGCTTTAAACACCTCTTAAACACTTGTAAACTTAATTAAACAAATCTCTAGTGCTCACAGAATGTTAAATGTACTGGGTATTTATAATAACCCAAAACATCAGCAAAAACCCAAGTAAAAAGACCAAAAAGCCAGAAGAAG
Organism: Asparagus kiusianus; assembly: GCA_022839385.1. Lineage (NCBI taxonomy): Eukaryota > Viridiplantae > Streptophyta > Magnoliopsida > Asparagales > Asparagaceae > Asparagus > Asparagus kiusianus. The sequence goes on along the minus strand of BQKN01061076.1, from coordinate 17,208 downwards.
ACAAAAACTAAAAGTAGCCGTTACAGTGTTATGAGTCGACTCAGTACTGTTCATGAGTCGACTCATAAGTAGCCGTTACAGGCTAAAAACAAACTTATGGGTCGACTTGTAAAAGTCATGAGTCGACTCATAAACCATGGGTCGACTCATAAGATCATGAGTCGACTCATCAGAAACAAAACTCATTTTTCAGCAAAGTTTGTGAATCGACTTATGACAGGCATGAGTCGACTCAACCTGATGGGTCGACTCAAGATGTTGTGAGTCGACTCATCAGAAATAAATTATAAACTACACAGCAGTTTGTGAGTCGACTCAACACTGTTCATGAGTTGACTCAAAAATATGTACTCAGAAAATTTTAACTTTGAACCTTGTTAAAAAATATCAAATAAATTCTGAAAAGTGTAAAACTTTGGAAATAGTTTACAAATATGATATTAAACATATTTGTGAGGAAATTTTGGAAATTACAGTTTCCATTTGTAAAAGATTATCGTTTTAGCAAATGTGCACATATATGTATAAATATGTAAACATATACATTTGATTTTGATAAAGAGGTGTATTGCAAAACTTTGTAAAACATTTTTATAAATAATATACAACGTAAACATGATGTTAAACCAAAGCTACATTGTTTTCACGAAACGAAACAACTGTGTGTGTATAAATATATATTGAGCTTAGAAAATAACACATGATATATACAATAATACCTAAGTGATTGTAAACATGGCTAATCTAGATCTTTAACACTGATATAAACTGGTAATAAGCCATAGTCACTAGGAAACAAAATTAGTTATAAATTGTTTATAAAATCATCAAAACAAAATAAGAGTGTAGGTTCAAAACCCGAACCCTAACAATCTCCCCCTTTTTGATGATGACAAACAATTCATGAAAGATATATAAATCATGAAATACAAATAGCTTCAATACTCATAAACAACAAGCCAATACCATTTCTCCCCCTTTTGGCAACATCAAAATAGGGAATATTGGAGCAAGGCTCCCCCTACATTTATGCATAGGTTAGAAAAAAAACATGAGTGAGGATATTCATATGGAATACAACCATAAATTTAAAAGAAACAGATTTACTAGGCTATTACATTCCAAGTTCAACACATGTTTTCAAAACATGTCCAACATGAAGCAAATCAAGTGCAAGTTAAATGTTACATGCCAACGTAAATAAGAGTTTGCCAACACAACATAAACCAAAATGTCATATTGTTTAACACAAATCAAGAAAGAGCTTCAAGCATTCGATGATCCTAGACCCGAAGAAGGATGTGGTTGTTGCAAAAGATTTACAATCTCATCAAGTCTACTATGAATGGAAGCCATGTCAACTTCTCTATCACTCCTCAAGGAGGCTATCTCTCTCCTTAATTCCACCTGGGTCTTTTAAACCTCTCCAAGTCTCATGCTAATATCAAGTTCACTGTCTTCAATCCTCTGAAATCTCACTTGGTCACTATAGTAATATTCAGTCATCTGAGTAGAAAGATCTTCTATATGGCTCGGATCAGATGAATATGAGGAGGAATGATAATGCTCATTAGGAGGTTCATATACAAAAGATACAGGAGGGGGCCTACGAGCAAGATGATCATTCATTGCCATTAATGTAGCAGGAATTTTTATCCGATGAAGAGCAGTGATATCAAAGAGAGGCCGGATATCAATAGGAGCCTCATCAGATAGGTCAATATTGAAATATTTGAAAATTTTTGTAAGAAGACCACCAAAGGGAATGAAAGTGGAGGGACTAGAAACAATGATATCAAACATAACATGTCCCCATTTAACATCAACATTTCAGAATGGCATAGATACCCCTAGTGAGATCTTGTGAATAATGACTATATCTCCCAGATTTTAGAATCAAATTATAAGAAATGATACGTCCAACAATGGTAGCCAAGTTAAACACATTTTTAGCATCTAATGGAAGGCTTTCGCCAGGAAGAGTCATAAGGGATTCAACATCGGGATTATCATACGAAACATCATCAAGAAAGGTGTCACCTCAAGGGATGCCAATGATCTCAGATAGACGGTCAGCTGTGAAACGAATATTGTGATATTTGACACTGAAAGTGATAAAGTGGGTTCTATTCTCAGGAGCAAATGGTATAAGATTTGCATAAAACACACACACAAGATGGGGGTAAAGTTTTTTAGAGCGCTAATTAGAGACTAAATTAGCGAGTTTAGCAGCAGAGAAAAATTATTCCAAAGAAAAATAACTAAAGTCATCGAATTTAACATATCTACTAATGATCAATTTTAACTGACAAAGAGCATGATATTTTTCAATTAAGGCCAGACTATTTAGAAATTGTTCGTAATGTGCATTGTTACGTTCTGGAGGTGAAGATGCATGACCACGAGACGGCTTTACCCTTGGAAGTTCTAGGACGTTTGGTTGAAGCACTGGCCATGTATAGAAATGAAACCCTAGAAAAGTAAATGAGAGGGGAAAGGGGTTATACTGAACAGAGGAGAGATACAGGCACGAAGAAGACTGAGTGCGAACGATGATTGCTGGAGAGGAAGGGTCTAGTGATGATGATGAGTCAGCTGGAGATGAAGGTCGACTGGGAAAAGAGAATCGGCTGGAGGAGAGATGAAAGAAAGAAGAGAAAGGAGGTAAGCTAGGGCTTTGAAAGGAGATCAACGGTCCAGATCTGGTCAAAGTGATAAGTGTAGGCTCAGGATTAAGGCAGGCAAACGGGTCAGGTCCTATATCATCTCAAATCCAAAAACAAAAAGAATCAGAGACCCTAAAAACAGTCATCCTAAGGTTGACTTACAGTCAACTAAGGGATGTGAGTCGACCCTAAGTCGACTCAAGCTTGAAACCTAAGTTTTTACAATAATTCTGAAATAAGACTCTCGCACTTGAAAAAGTTTTAACAACGAAATGTTTCGACAAGAATTTTGAGTCATAAAATCTACACATAGATCTTAAATAAGCTTTAAATGTTTATTGAAGTATGAAAAGTTAAGTCAAAAACAAGAGCAACAAAAAAAACAAAAATTTCTTAAGAAATGGAAATTAAGCACATTTTGGTACCCAAATATTTTTGGTACCAATAGAGTTAGGGACATGACCCCTATCATTTAAAATCAAGGTCCTTGGGTTATGAACCCATTTGGGTGTGTATGGTGCACGGATACGGTCAAAAAAAATTCATGTATATGACCTTTTCGATTGCAATGAGTGCAATGAAAGGGTCTAAATGATATGTGTTGACCAACATAAGGTGCACGAAAATCATTTGCAAAAATAGGTTTATCTTTGAAATTATTTTACAAATGAGAAACCTTCTTCAAATCAAAATAAAATTTGGTCAAATGACCCAAACGACCACAAAAATCACACTTGTACACATGAGCATGTTTATGGTGTGCAATGAGTGCATGTACAAATGTGTGTGATGAAGAAGCTTAATGGGATGCATAAGGATCAATATTTTTAGACATGGTGGATTTTTGTGGATCATAACAAAATTTAGCAATGTGGCCTTTTCGGCCGCAAATGGTATACTTATAAATTTTGTTATACATGTGTGCATAGTGAATAGGTTTCTTTAAAACATTTTTATGGGACTTTGCACATAAGTCCATAAGCTTTTGATTATTGGCAAGCAAGTGTTTAGTGTTGAATCTAAATATGATATTCGTTCTTTAACATGATTCAACTCATCATGAGATATATGTGCGTTGACACAAGAAGTAGAGAAAACAAGATCATTGACAAAGGTGTCCAATTTATTCTTACTAACATCTACTTCTAGCATAGCATTGTTTTTATCATGAGTCAAATTTGCAATATCAATTTTCAACTTTTCATTGCTTTCTTTAAGATTGACATTTTCACTAGCAATGGAATCAAACTTAGATGCAAGAGACTTATGATCAGATTTCAATTGAACATGCTTGCTTTTTAAGCTTTTAAAATTAAATTTCAATTCCTCATGAACATGCAATAATTTTTCACTAGCACAAGTAAGTTCATCACTAAATAAATCATTAATGGATTCGAACTCGCAAACCTCACTAGGGCTGTCGCCTAGTGCCTGTGTGCATGAAAATGAAGCTCCACATAAACTAGAAGAGGAATCCTCCAAAGCTTGTCGGATCACCTCCAAATTTCCTTGATGTGCTTCTATAAATTTCTAGAATGTGTAAGCGCTATCAAAATGAACAAATTTGTTAGAAAAGGACGAGTCAAAAGCATTAAGCAAATATTCCAACAAAAGCTTGTTCATATTAAATATTATTTTGTCATTTTTACTCCACTTGGATTTCTCCGAAGTGGGTACAATATAAGCATCTTTAATAACTTCCCATAAATTGAATTGTCTAGATCTAACAAATATATTAAATTTAGAATACCATTGATCATAGGGGAAATTATCTATTCCAGGAGCAACATTTGGATCAAAGCCTAAACGAAATGCATCCATATTCATGATATATGTGAAAGCAAGATACAAATAAAATCAAAACAAGATTAGCACAAAAGATAACTTGGATCTAACTCAAGGTGATTATACCTTAAATCAAAGAGCACCAAGCTCTGATACATATTGTTAGACCCTACAGTGGGGGGTGATTAGGATCTTGTGCTAATCTAATCTGATTTTATTCCAATTAAAACTTATTAATAAATTATTCTTGCAAGATAGATATACAATATGTTATGAGCAAGAATATGTAATATGAACAAAGAGAAATATCCTAGCAATAAGATATACTATGAGATATATGCGAGGATATACAAACAACACAAGGGTAAAAAATCTAAACTAGATAGTGAAGAATATAAACAACAAGCAATATACAAAGGAGATATAAGATATAAACATAAAGATAAGTGCATCAATGCAATCACAAACAAATGATATGATCACAGAGTTCGGTTCCCATGACCTACGTCTCTGATGCTCACCTCGAGGAGATCCACACTATCACAACCGGGTTTTTTACGCTCATCCGAATAACGTTTACACCTCATACTCGGTTTTCTAGTTAACCAAAAACTTTACAATCTCACACTCTTGTAATCCCACTTTACACTCTTAAATGTTGGTCTCTAGTCTGTGTCCTCCTCCTCAAGTGCTCGGATACAACCTCTCCCTAGGTTCGTCAACCGACGCCACTCCTCTTGGATTCGACCCCGTCTCTCACCACACACTTCTCTCGGTGTACAAGTGTATTACAAGTGATACTCACAATATAAGCTCAAATACAATGTTTTCTTGTCTATAATGAATGAGAACACAATGAAGCTCACTCTCACTAATTCACACACCAATGGGAACAATGAAATTCTAACTCAATTTAATATAGTAAGATATGAATATGAAATTGACAATCAATAAGCTATATAAAAGAGTTTAGAAAAATTTCTCTATAAATATAAAGAACTGAAGAAATGATGATGAGGATGAATTCCTCAATTAAAATTGAAAGCTTCTTCTTTGTGTAAGACTTCTCTTTTAAAACAAAACTTGAAACAAAGCTTTAAACACCTCTTAAACACTTGTAAACTTAATTAAACAAATCTCTAGTGCTCACAGAATGTTAAATGTACTGGGGTATTTATAACAACCCAAAACATCAGCAAAAACCTAAGTAAAAAGACCAAAAAGCCAGAAGAAGACAAAAACTGAAAGTAGCCGTTATAGTGTTATGAGTCGACTTAGTACTATTTATGAGTCAACTCATAAGTAGCCGTTACAAGCTAAAAACCAACTTATGGGTCGACTTGTAAAAGTCATGAGTCAACTCATAAACTATGGGTTGACTCATAAGATCATGAGTCGACTCATCAGAAACAAAACTCATTTTTCAGCACAGTTTGTGAGTCGACTTATGACAGGCATGAGGCGACTCAACTTGATGGGTCGACTCATGATGTTATGAGTCGACTCATCAGAAACAAATTATAAACTACACAGCAGTTTGTGAGTCGACTCAACACTGTTCATGAGTTGACTCATAAACATGTACTTAGAAAATTTCAACTTTGATTCTTGTTAAAAAATATCAAATAAATTCTAAAAAGTGTAAAACTTTGAGAATAGTTTATAAATATGATATTAAACATATTTGTGAGGAAATTTTGGAAATTACATTTGCCATTTGTAAAAGATTATCATTTTAGCAAATGTGCACATATATGTATATATATGTAAACATATACATTTGATTTTGATAAAGAGGTGTATTGCAAAACTTTTGTAAAACATTTTTATAAATAATATACAATATCAACATGATATTAAACCAAAACCATATTGTTTTCACGAAACGAAACAACTGTGTGTGTATAAATATATATTGAGCTTAGAAAATAACACACGATATATACAATAATACCTAAGTGATTGTAAACATGGCTGATTTGCATCTTTAACTCTAATATAAACATGTAATAAGCCACAGTCACTAGGAAATAAAATTAGTTATAAATTGTTTGTAAAATCATCAAAACAAAATAAGAGTGTAGGTTCAAAACCAGAACCCTACATGCCTCTCATCCTTCTCCGCTCAAACTCCCGCTCCTCCCCTCTCACCTCCTTTTCAGTGACCAGGCCTAGCCGTCGCCTGACCCTGTTGTCTCCCTTGGCCTTCATCCTCCGCTAGTGTTCCCGTAGGGTCTCCAGCGGACCACCAAGCACATCGATCTAACCTCATCGTGCTGCCATCGATACGATCCAAGGTACTTTTTTAATCTAATTTGTCTATCAATTTTCCTTCCTAGTTGATAATTTTGAGAAAAATTCCGTATAAATATCTTTTTTTCTAGATTCTCTGGGTTAGTCTCTTGCTTTTCTTCTCCCACATTAGGCCTCATAAAAAATTTTCAGACATTTGTTAGTTCTATCCTTTTGTTTCGAATTTTTTGTTATTTTTGTTGCACTTATGAATCTTATGAGAATTTTTACAAGAAATGGAGTTGTGTTGTTCTTGTTTTTGTTATTCAATTTCATAACCATTGTCTCGAACAGTAATCGACGCAATTTGTTTAGTTCAGCTCAATTTCGAAGGAGAAGGGAGCCGTGAATTTCTATTAAAAAAATGCAGTCCGTACATTGTAGCTGGGCTGGGAGAATATTTAGTATAGCTAGATGCAGTTTCTGGCGACAAGAAGCCATGGAGTAGACGAATAAAAGAGGAGAGGAAAACGATGGTTGAGTCCTTTGTAAAGAAGTATGTGACTCACAATTTTCCATTGCCAGTGAGGTTTCATAGGCTTCTAATCTGTTTATGTGTAGATTATTATTTGCCAATATAGTTTTGCTAATGTGAACATAACATACACTATGATTACACTATACCTTTCTGCTATTTCTGATGCATGTTTGTAGATTTGATATGTAAAATTGTTGAAGCATTTTATTAGTTCATATATTCTGAATGTTATGATCTAGAGATGGTATGATTGCACAAGAAAATTTATCTTATTTTGGTATGCGTCAAAATTTGCTTCATTCTACCTTTTATTTGTGCAATAATAAATTTATATCATGTACTGTAATGGTGTCTTTAGGCAAGCTGGAAGCATGTACAAGAATGTAAAGAAAAAGATTGAGAGGGGTATTGTTTTCCCAACTTGTATTTCGGTTAACAACATTGCATGCCATTACTCACCATTGGCCAGTTATGAGACTGTCTTGGAAGAGAATGATGTTGTGAAAATGTAAGGCTCAGTGGTCTACCATTTCTTAATTTGAAAAGTTTATAAGGATTGTAAGAGTATTTATAACTTCCTTTCGATTGCAGTGACATGGGGGTGTCATATAGATGGTTTTATTATAGTCGTTGCACACATGTACTTCAAGAAGGACCTGTGACTGGGAGAGCAGTGGATGTGATTGCAGCAGCCAACACTGCTGTAGAGGTTGCCCTGAGGCTTGTGAGATCTGGAAAGAAGGTGCGTGAAATATAATCTCTTTGTTGTGAATTGTTACCTAGATATTATAGTTATTTGATCTCTTAGTTAGGTATCTTGAAGTAAAATTAGGCCTTCAGTGTGAATGTTCAGAGACTGATGTTGTTGTTCTCTTGAAGATTATTTCACGGATTTTTTTAGTTCTTAGGGATATCACTTGTTAATTGTACTAGGCGAGGCTGTTTGAGCAAGCATATGAGGAATGAGTTGGATGGATGTTAATTGCCAAGTTATCTGCAGCGAATTGTTACAAGCCTGACCATTTAAAAAAAACTAGTAGAATTTTTTGGCTGAAATGGGACCAAGCCAGAGCACTGGGACCAAGCCCAATCTTCCCAATCAGGAGGGGAAGATACTACAACCACTGAAGCCAATCCTCTTCAATAGGATGGCGGGTCTATCAAAACTATCATGTTAATAGTTACCTCTGATAGTCAAACTCATCAGATAGTGGCCTACTATGTGATGTGCCTCTATTTTGCCTTAATGGATAGTGGCCTACAAGGCGATGTGTCATGTCTACCCATTTTTTCTTCCCCTGCTAAGTCTTAACCAAGATTTGGGGTTGGTTACTTAGAACCCATAGGATTAAGAGTAACAAATCTTCTAAGTTGTCATGTTCAACAAGACACCTCTGTCAACTGTAAAATTCTTCCCTTGTTAAGTCTTAATCAAGACTGGGGGTTGGTTACTTGGAATTCACTTGATTAAGAGTAACGAATCTTCCTGTCAATCCTCTTCAATAGCATGACAGGTCTGCAAACATCGTCGAGTTAACATTACACTTCTGACGATTTACATCCCCACGGAGTATGAATTCTGCTTGCATCACTCTTAATTTGTCACGTTAATAATACACCTTTGACAATCCACTTATCAATCCTCTTCAATAGGATGATAAGTCCATAAAGTTACTCCGATCGCAACAAATTCTATCACGTTAATATCACACCTCTGACAACCACTCCTTTCATCATGTTAATATTACACCTTTGATAACGTCACGTTAAGATTACATACACCTCTGATAATTAACTTATCGACTCTCTTCAATAGATCTATAGGTCCACAATATTGTCACGTTAATATTATACCTCTGACAATCAACTTATCGACTCTCTTCAACAGAGTGATAGATCCACAATTTTATGACGTTAACATTACACCTCTGACAATCAACTTATCGACTCTATTCAACAGAGCGATAGGTCCATAATCTTATCACGTTAACATTACACCTTTGACAATCAACTTATCAACTCTATTCAACAGAGGGATAGGTCCACAATATTGTCATGTTAACATTACACATCTGATAATCAACTTAACGACTCTCTTCAATAGAGCGATAGGTCCATAATCTTATCACGTTAACATTATACCTCTGACAATCAACTTATCGACTCTCTTTAATAGAGCGATAGGTCTACAAACTCGTCAAGTTAACATTATAATTCTGACGACCAAATCAACTTATCAACTCTCTTCAATAGAGTGATAGGCCTATAAATTACTATTAGGTTAACATCATACCTTTAACAGCCAAACCCCCCAATGAACTTGTTAATCCTTTTTTAATAAAAATAGCAAGTTTTTATTATAAAATCCCTAGCAGATTAAAGATTTTCTAGAATTATCCTAGTAATAATGAAGAAAATTTCTGAATTTCACTCTAAGTGAAAATTCATACCAAGTTAATACTACACCTCTGGCACTTCTAACTTTCTTTCAGTGTTTCAAGTGAAAATATAATACAAGAAGAAACAACGACAAAGCATACGTATTCAGTATTATAGTAGGTTGTCATTAATAACACTAGAATCCATACCTTACGCGCATGGGGGACATTATCTTGATCCCTAATTAGAGATAAGTCTGTATCTAACACATGTTTTCGGGTGGCCTATTCCCGCAATAATAGCGAAGTTTACGTTTTCAACATCGTAGTACCAAAAATCCATATCTTTCACACATGGGGGACTTTATCGCAATCTCTAATTAGAGATAAGCTTAGGCCTAACACGCATTGTCGGGTAGTCCATTCTCGTGAAATTAACAAAGTTTATGTATTTGGTATCATAGCACTAAGTCTAAGAAAGTTCATTCTTTTAGCACAACGTTACATGTGGAACGGATTTAGATAATCCACATGCTAGCACGACTCAAACGGCAGTCGATAAAGACTTATCAAATTCGTTGATGGCTGAGGGTTTGCCAAAAATCCTATGAATGTTTGTGTGTCCATCAGCAAAATGAATGTAAGTCGTGACGTGCTGTTTGAGAGCTTCTGCTCACGAGTACCTTGTACCGTCGCTACAGCTTCTCTTTGAAGATCATCCTCATACGGGTCCTACGTAGCAAATCCCTTTAACCAATATGCCTCCGAAATGGGTGTAGAGAACAACTCCTTTATGACAAGGAATCAATAGCTCCAAGATCAAAGTTGAGATCTAAAGTATTTTAAAAATTCATCACAGTCAACCGCAAACTTTCAAAAACTTTAGAGGGGGTTCTGTAGGCTGTCTAAAAATTACTACAGATAGCTGATTCTCATCATACATGATGGAAGTTATAATTTGATGGCTTCAAGAAGGCTATAATTTAAAAACTTTCACGTAGATCGATAAAGGTTACAATCTAACAACCTTCACAACAACCAATGATAACTCTAATTCAATAGTCTTCACAATCAATATTGGAATTTACAATCTGATGACTCTAATATTTTTACGGAGCCAAGACGAAGATTACAAAATAATGATCTTCACAATGCTCTGACTAAAGAGATTACAAGTTAATGATCTCTTCAGATCCAAACGCAGAGCTCATTGCTGCGTTTTTAGCCTAAGACACAGAACTCATCTCTGCATCCTAGTAATGAAACACAAGTGGTCATGTTCCAGAGTCAAAATAACACAACCACTATATTATCAGCCGCAGACGCAGCTTAAATCTAGCTGCTAACGCAGCTTCTAGCATTATCAAACACTAACGTAACTTCTAGCGTTCAGCCGTAGACGCAGCTCAAATCCAGCTGCAAACGCAGCTTCCAACCACTATGTTCGAACACAAGATTCACGCCCATCAACACAGGAACTATGTTTTATTCATTCAAATGTGATTCAAATGGTTCCAAAAACCATTTTTCACCCACGATTTGAGGAACGGTTTAAGGGATTGTTAATCCTAATTAATAGGGTAATTAATCCCCCATTAAGGAGCAGATTAAGGGGGCAGTTATACCTCTTAGTCCTCTATAAATACTAGAAACTCAACTGAGTTCAAAGGTCTTTTTTGGATCAATCTTTTGGAGATCGGCATAAGGCTTCTTAGCAGAAGAAGGATCTCGGCAATCTTCAGACCCTCGGAGTTGTTCTTGGAGCTTTCATCAACCTTGGCTTACAAACTAATTTTCGATTAAATCAATCAACTCTTCCATAGAGTTATAACTCGTTCAGAGTTTCCTAACTCATTAAGAGTTTCAAACTTGCCACGCAAGTTTGTCCAAGACTTCGAGTCAAGAGGCAAAGGCAACATTCCACGAGGTAAATCATTTGGATCATCAATGAAAAGCAAACTCAACGCAATCATTCGAGGGAGGCATTTCATCGACACCAAGAAGAACCCAATTTTAAAAAATGGAAAGGTCTTTGTCGATCTTTCTATCTTTTGTAAATTAGGAAACCGATCGAGAAGATTGTAATTTCTTTTTCTAAGTTTGTTAAGAGATTGCATCGAGAGAGTTGTAATTTATTCTTTTTCTAAGTCTGTTAGAGGGAAATACAAATTTAATTCTCCATTTTTATTCTTTCAATTTTCCCCACGAACATCGTAGATGGTCTCCGACCTCATCGAGGCCATCAGGTCATACTCTCAAGGGATATCAAACCTCTCGTGGAGTGTCTTCACTGTTAGACCCTAGAGGGGGGTGATTAGGATCTTATGCTAATCTAATCCGATTATATGCCAATTAAAATTAATTAACAAGCTATCCTAGCAAGTATGAAATATAACAAGATATATGAGCTAGGGTAAGCAATATGAACAACAAGAAATATCCTAGCAATAAGATATAAGAAATATATGTGCAAGGATATATAAACTAACACAAAATGATATATCCTACCAAAGAGATATACAATATGATATATGCAAGGATATGAAACAATCACAAGGGGTAAACAATATCAACTAGATAGTGGATCATAAAAATGATGAGCAATGCACAATTGGCGATATAAGATAAATGCAAAAACAAATACGCCAAAGACAAACTCAAACAAGCAATATGATCACGGAGTTCGGACCTTCCGTCCTACGTCTCCGCTCCCCACTCCCGGGGAGAAATCCAATATCACAACCGGGTTTTTTACGCTCACCCGAATAATGTTTACACCTTACAGTGTCGATTTTTAACGCTCACCGATCAACGTCACTCCTCACAATCGGTTTTCTAGTTCACCGAAAACTTCACAACACACACGGTTTTCTAGCTCACCGAAAACCTTACAACACTCACAATGTAATAAATATAAATTTGTTCTCTACAATAGATGAGAACTCAATAAAGCACAACTCAATGTTACAATCTCTCACAACCCTAATATACTATGTATGCAAATACAATAAGCTCAAGTGGGTGTGTGTAACAATGAGTGAAATCAAAATCAAACTAAACTCAATTAAAATCTAGCATATAGAAATTATAAACAAAATAATAAATAGCTAGAAATGAGTTTAGAGATTCTTCTCTGAATAACAAAATGGAGAGATAGAGATTGAAGCCCAAACAAGAAGATGATCTCCTCCACTTGTGAAAACCAAAAATAGCTTTAAACCAAACTCAAACCAACCATAAACCCTTATTAAAAACTTACTTAAACTTGTTTTAAAACACTCCCATTGTTAGATAGAGAGCTGAAGGCAATAGGGTATTTATACCCTCTCAAAACTTCAGCAAAAACCCCACTAAAAAGACAACAAAACCCCCAGAAAAATAGCTCAGAAAATAGCCGTTGGGTTCCAACGGTCATATCGGCGGTCGACCATGGCAGTCGACCGTGAAGAACAAAAAACAGAACAAAAACTTCCAGAGAGTTCGTCGGTCGACCGCACTGTAGCGCGGTCGACCGATGGTACTGTAGTACTATATATGCAGCTCTGTAAAATCAATTAAAAATAGTAAATCAACTCCAAAAATTATAAAACTTTGAAGGAAGGTTCTAGACATGTATAAGAACACGTTAGAGAAAGAATTTCTGAAAAATCATTTCCCAGTTGAGAGAAATAAATGTTTGAATACAGAAATACAGTTTCTGAAAATCTGCTGACATACACGATTTTGTAAAATCAATTGGGCATAGTAAACCAACTCCAAAAATAGTAAAATTTTTAGAAAAGTTTTTAAACATGTAGATAAACATGTCAAAGAAAGAATTTCTTGAATATCACTTTCCATTTATGAAAACTCATCTGTTTTGTAAAACATGCACGAACATGTGCACGAACAAAAACATGATTTTGTAAATTCCATTAAACATAACAAATCAATTCCAAACTTGATGAAACTTTACAAAATATTTATAAACATGAAAACAAATATGTTACAAAAATAATTTTCAATTTTCATTTCTCAATTATGAAAACTCATTATTTTGTAAAGATATGCATGAATATGAATTTGTTAAGAACATGTTTTTGACAAAAAGAGTTTAAACGCATATTGAAACTTTATGAAATGTCTCCATAAACATTATAAAACATGAATATAAAGTAAACATGGTCAATAAAATAATATCATAAAGTTTTCTCAAAATAGCTCATTTTGTGAGAAAATCCAATATTGTGTGTGTATATGATATTGAGCTTAGAGTATTAAACACACATAATATAAACCTATACTAAATATACCCAAGCTTGATGAAGGTCTTCAATGAGAATGACTTGGTAAACTTTGCGAAAGAAGCTTATAATTGGATCTTTAACTTGAATTGATATTGCTTCACTCCACAATTCCGCTAACCTCCATTTGATATGATCGTTAAGGCTCGATTCCATCCATCCTCCAACAACGTTGTTTGTCTATAATAAATAAGAAAACACAAATACTAGACAAACAACATTAGTGGTAAATTATTTGTTAAACATCATCAAAATAAGAAGGCCAACATTCACTTGTGTCTGGATCACTTTGGAGTGGAGCCTTGCCAGGAGAGCTTATCGATCAACAGGATCACATGCCATTGCAGATTGCAGAAATAATCGTCGGACAAAGATGAACATGAAAGGTCTTGAGTTCTCTAAAGGGAATTTCAAAAGGTAATAACCATCATCTCTCTGGATTTAGCTCTATATATAAGTAGCTAGACTTCACTACTGTCGGAATCTGAACAGTTGGATCAAATTCTCTCCAACGGCCAAGATTAATTTTTTGAATTCGAAGTGGCATCTCAGAGATCGAGGCGCACCACATGCACCTTGAATAACCCGCAATCTGCTAAGAAAAGCGAACCTGTGGTAGTCAAAAAGAGCATGCAAGGAAGTCAGTCACACCAATCTAAAGAGACTTTTTAGTTCCCTCATTTGATACACACTCTCATCCATCCAAAGCGACTCTCATTTCACTCAGACCCGGTTTAAGCCAACTCCAAGCAAAAGGGTCCAACTGTTATGGTGTTCTCAATCGCCAAAGTGCAACCCTTTGCCAGCAACAGATAGGTATACTTCTGCATGTAATTCCCCAATCAAATTGATGGCCAAAGACTGTTTGTGGAAAAATTTGTAGTAAAAGAAATGAAAGAAAATTTGATTTGTATTCCTTTGATCTCAATTACAATTGGATTTCCTAATTACAAAAGTGAAGAGAACTGATCTGAATTCTCTCCTTTGTTTAAATCTGGGTTCCTCACGGTGGCGATGGAGTGCCTTCCTCGAATGCTCGTGTCGAGTTTGCTCTCCGTTGACGATCCAAACGTCTTGATTCACTGGAACATGGTCTTCTCCTCACGATTTGACATTGTGAAGAACTTGCGTAGCAAGTTTTAGAACTCTTGATGAGTTGATTAATTTTAACCGTAATTGGTTAGACAAGCCAAAGATCTCTTCTTTGCTGCCAAGGAGAATAATCCAAAAGCCAGCCTCAAAGATCAAGGATCAGGATCCAGCCCCTAACTAAGCTGATTTTTTAGTTATTTATAGGGGATTAAGGGGTGTAACCGTCCCCTTAATTCGCTCCTAAGTGGAGGTAATGGGATGTAACCGCTCCTTAAATTACTCCTGAGTGGAGTTGTGATCCCCTCAGATCGTGGGAAACGGTTTTGAAACCGTTCAGCTCGTGTTTGAACGAGTCAAACGCAAAACCCGCGTTCTTACGTGAATTCTGCATTCAAACGCATTGTCTGGAAGCTCGACGCAGTGTCTAAAGGCTCGGACGTAGCGGCTGGAAGCTTATTTGCCTGTTTGTTGGAAGCTATGTTTGGCAACGGATGAAAGCTGCGTTGGCAGCTTGTTGGAAGCTGTGTTGGCAGCTTGTTGGAAGCTACGTTGGACAGCGGATGGAAGCTGTGTTAGCAGCTTGTTGGAAGCTGTGTTGGGTAGCGGATGGAAGTTGCATTGGCAGCTTTCGGAGGCTGCGTTTGCGGCCGAACTAGAGCTGCATTGACAACTAGATCTGAGCTGCGTTTGCAGCGATTGTAACAAAATGTGAGCTGTGTTTGCAGCCAAGTTTGACCTGCGTTCATGGTCGAATTGGTGTTGCGTCTTGATGATGGTACGCGGGGAGGACTTCCACGTCTTGGTTTGAGGAGACCGTTGATTTGTAGTCTTTTTCTGTCAGAACGTTGCAAAGATCGTTATTTTGTAATCTTTTCTTTAGCTCTTTGATATGTGAGAGTCGTCAGATTGTAACTCCTGATGTTGATGATGAAGGCTGTTGATTAGAGCTTTCATCAGTTGTCATGAAGGTCGTCCGATTGTAACCTTCAGCGATCTACATGAAAGTCTTCAAATTGTAGCCTTCTGGAAGTCGTCAGATTGTAACTTCCATCACCGGTGTTTGATGGGGAATTAGCTATCTATTGTGATTTTTAGACAGCCTACAAAGACCAACAAGGATTCCAACTTAGTCGACTCACCGAGTCGATATTCCTTCATGTCGATTAGAATGGCGGTACTTGTCGGCCCTCTTGTTGAAAATGACTCACAACGAGCCCACTCGACTAATTATTCGATAACTCGTGAGGACGACTCAAAAAGCATTACTTCTTGACGAAGCTAGAGGACGACATCAATCTCGAGCCTCTCCCATTGACACAACATCGACATCACATTTAATGCTTAGTAGGCGCTATCATACCTCTAGCTCCAATAGCCCTCATGACTCATAGGACCACGTCGGCACCGTCATGCCTCAGATCACTTCATATTTAATGCTAATGTGATCTCTTCTCCACTCGTCGAGTGACACGTGTAAAGTAGGTGATGATGCAGCCGCCAACCCATGCTTCTTTACCGTCATGCTGTGCTCGGCTAAATTGACAATTCTACCCTTTCGGCACCAGTATAAATAAGAGGTACTATTCTGACAGACTTCTTCTTTGGACTTTTGTTTCTTCAAACTCCTTAAAAATTATACTTCATTAGCAATATCTACAAATGACCGTACACACAAGAAATCTCATAGTTTTTCATTTTTCCTACTTAAGAACACCAGTTGACTTGATCGTCGAAGGAACCATGGGGGAACCAGTCCCCGTCCTCTCACGGGTTTCTATATGTGCAGGCTTTAACCACTCAACTCAGAAATAGATATTCAGGGAAGGAATCGGTCTCTCTTCAACTTCACCCTCATCCAACCGATTTAATTGACTGTGTGATTATTTAACATCAACAGTTACCCTAGAGAATGACTTGTAGTCTCATGAGGGTTTGCAGTGAATATACTCACAAAATTTGATTAACTTGCTAATTAAAGAAGTTAGTGAATAATTAACTTAATTAATATATTTAAACATTCTAATTGAAGCTAGTTTTTACTCAAGAAAACACTTTTATGTATAACTCTAGGGCAAATGTCTTAGAAAATCTTTTAATTGGAGTTATACAAAATTAAGTCTAACTTAGAAATTTAATTTAAAAGTTTTAAAATAAACATGCTAACTCTTTATTTTAAACAATTTTCAAGTCTCTTAATCAAAATTACTTTTCAATAACATATATACAAATATAAC
>BQKN01061072.1:0-15775 GCA_022839385.1 Asparagus kiusianus | reverse complement strand
AAGTTCTTAATTTCCCTTTTAAATTTCGTGTATTCATATTGTACCTAACTTACTGCTTTTCATTGCAGATTTTCGATGTCTCCACGTCGACCTCGACCTCCTAGGAGTCGCTCCCGTTCGCAGCCTAGCGAGGAAGAAGTCCCTACAATATCCTCCCCTCCAGCAGCTTCCTTTTTCGGGGGTGAGAATTTTTTTTTGCTCTTTTTTTTGTTGTATCCCCGATTGATCCCTTCGCGGGTCATGAAGGAAGAACCGACACCCTCCTTCGCGGGGGTCGAGGTTTCGGACTTGTTTTGCTTGGTCAATTCAAGTCTTCTGGCATATTGGGGCGATTTCGTATCGTCTTACACTTTGTAGGTTGGTGTATGTTACCACGTTATTTACGTGATGATGCATACCGCCCTACCGGTGTAGGCCATTCAAAATCGTCACTCCACTTTCCCTTGGATGATCTTATCTCACTTTTTTATGAGATGGATTTTCTGACTCTATTATTGTGTTTTGTTGCAGTCGAGTTCCCCGCGGGCAGCCTCCCTCATCATGCCCCTACTGGTTGTAGCAGGGAAGTCTTCTCTTCGGCTTCCATCAGGCAGGCCATTGGTCCACTCCCTCAGTTCGACAGAGATCGCTCCGACGAATCCTGTCGTTTGATACGGGATGGAGGGCGTCATTGCTTACGCCAGCTTATTACGGATGCTCCCTTTACTGCGGATTCTACCTCTACTCAGGCTTTAAAGAAGCCCAATTTTCTGTTCGGAGATCACACTGAGGATCCTGCTACGTTGACTCTTATCGAGGAGCATTGGCTGACTCTCGACGAAGGAGCCCTCCTGTATATTCCCTCCATTCCTCGTCAATATTCTTTCACTCATTTGGAGGGACAGGCCGTGGAGCGACAGATGTCTTGGCATCTTACCGATGATGCTGAGCGAGTTTAGTGTGGATATTCCTCTCATCATAAGACTCCTGGTTCTGCTGGGTATTATTCCATCCACGATCTTCGACCAGGGATCATGGGTCTTGACACTGCACCCCCAGGCGAGGTATCAGCATCTGCTCCTACTGTGAAGAATCGTCTGGCTCATCTTGGGAGAAGGTTACCTCCACCAGATTATAGATGCTATGGTTGGGCTTTCTCACAAGCCAAGGGATGGTGGACACGCATGACTAGTTACGTCTTGGGGCGCTGGGAGAAGGATTTGAAGAGCAGTGGATTGTATGCACCTATACGAGCCACCATGTACGGACTTCCGGTCAGCTGTCGCCATTTCTTGGCGTTGTTGGAGACATACATGCCCGACAGTAACACGTTCCTGACCAGCGGCAGAGAGTTAGGGTTGGCCTTACATGATATGTATCAGGTTTCTGGTCTTCCGATGGGGGATTGTCCATATCAGGAGTACTTTCCCTCGAACCAGCAGTTGGGGTAGTTGAAGAAGGATACTCCCGATATGTATGATACTCTTTGGGACCTCACTTGTCATTATTATACCTCCTTGATCAAGATTTCTCCTCCAGCGAAGAGGAAAAGGCAGATCAGCTTGAAGCAGTTTGCTGTCTATTTGTTCCCGAATTTGGAGGGTGACTCCGGCGAGCCCCTTCGTAAGTTAGATGTCTTGACCCCTACCGCCATTAATGAGTTGATGGAGAAGGCTGAGGCTTGTTCTTACACCATTGCCAGTGCTGAGGGGGCTTTTCCTGTAGGAACCAAGTTTCGTTCGTTCCTCCGCCGTGCACAGAAGTCCATTGAGCCCGGGACTCTTCTAGCAGGCTATCTTGCCCTCTGGTTGAAGAAATGTGTTGTTCCGTACCAATTTTTAGACGCCTTACCTCTCGAGGTGCTCTTCCCTGCAGTTCAGCTAGCTTATGGGAGGGAGCTTTCTCTGCTCCCAGCGATGGTTGCTGGCATCCATTGCGGGCTTAGGTGTCTGGTCAGTGGTTTTACGCAGGTGGGTTCTGAACCATCGACCGAGCTTATTTGTCTGAAGGTTGAGCTTCCTTATGCGTATCTGATGGCGTGGCTTGTTCTTCACCGTCCTGACTTGATGTCGGCGCCCAGTGTTGTTGATGTCCCCGTCCCTTTCGTACAGTTGCTGGAGAGGAGCAGATGGCTCAGGAAGAAATTCAGTGATGTACAACGAGAACTTTAAGTTCGTAAGAGCTGGGAGTTCTTCAAGTGTTTTCCTCACTTTTCGGGTCGCTATGGTGACGTGCTGATTGATGAGGAGAAACCCAGAAGTAACCGGACTGTTCTCGACGTTGGTTGTTTCCGCTGGTTAGTGAACATCCGTGTTGGGTATCTCGTTCTCCGGGTGAAGAATCGTTGCCACATAGAGCCTTACCTTCCCTGCCGTTTTGATCGTCAGTTCGGTTATGACCAACTATATGTTGGGAATCCGAGCCGTGGTTTGAAGGTTGAGGGAGGGCTTATTGACGACGTACGGGCATAGCTATGGACCATGGTGGGCTGCACCGGAGCCCACTTTGCTCTTCCTTCATATAGACGCAAGCCGTTGATTACTTTCCTCAGTTGCAAGTGGTTCCTTTCCGCCGTTGAATCCATAGGTGTAAGGAGTCTTTCAGAGTTACAGTCTGAACACTCGGTCCAGGCTGCTATGATGGCTGCTCGTAAAACTGAGCTTGCTCGGAAACAGAGGAAGAGGCATGCCAAACCTTCTCGCTCGAGCAAAGATGATGGAGAGCTCCTTCCTATTGATGATGATGACGAGACTTCTGAGGAGGAATATGTGGATACAGATACCGACAAAGAAGAACTTGATGCAGGTTTGTCATGCTCTTTGATCTTCTTTCTCAACTTCAATTAGTATCAACAACAGATCTTTTTCGCTTAATGAAATGACCCTTATTACCTCAGGTAGGACGTCCGATGATCATGAGTCGCTCGCTTCTCGTTGTGCGAGATCCGGGTCTAGCGGCCAAGCTCCTACGCATGTTGAGACGCGTGGCAAGTCCGCGCATGAACGACCCGTTGGTTCTATAAGGGCTGGTACTCCAAAGAAGAAGAAGACCTCTCATAAACCACACATCGGTCGGCACCCCTATGGAGTAGATCTAGAAGACATTGCCGACAGAGAGGAAGGTAATATTTCGTCGTCTTCATTGCTTTAAGATGACTTACCTTCTGGGATTCATAATTATGTTTTATGTTCCAGGGTTCTTTGAAGAGGGTGAACTCCCATTGTCTCCTGTATTCACTGGTTCTGATAACATGGATAGCTTCATGGAGCAGATGTGTGACGCCATTCGTGATGGTTCCCTGGATGTCGATGCAAACATTGATACTGAGCAGGTGAACAGTTTTGAGCACACCATTCCATGTTCAGGTATATCTACATCCGATGATGCCTTCCTCAAATAGTATTTAGAAGAGTTAGAGAATTCATGATCCTTTTTGTGCTTTTGCCTTCTTTCAGACTATTTGAAGAATCCCAGCGTGGATATTGGGGAAAAAGAATCTTCTGTTCCTGCTACAGGTATTTCTGAGCTTTCCCTTCTTCTCTATCTTCTTATACATATGTCCAACCCTTAAATTATTCTGCAGATGTCGTAGTAGAGAAGCCAGTTGAGAATGGGACCTTTCATGGTATAGGTTTCGAGGAACAGCGGTGTGCCTCTGCACCGTGTTTCTTGGGACCCGATGCTGGATTATTAGCCGACTTGCTGGCTGAACAGACTACCAGAGGAACCGTGAGACCACCCTTTGAGAGTGATTCCTTCAGAGGTATATATCTGATTCCCTTCATTTTGCTTGATCTTTTATCTAACTAATGAAGGATTAATATTACAGTACCAGTCATTGGGACTGATTCAGTAACGATCTCCAGCACGTCTAGTTTACCTCGGAGTGACAGACTCAAAGGTATGCAGATGATCTTAGATGTCGTGCTACTTTTCATTTATTTGATTTTTTTTACCAATAGAGGGTGTAATCATAGGACCAGCCACTAGGACTGATACCTTTATGACTTCTGGCATCCCCCTTGCATCTAAGGACGATGGACTTGCAGGTATGTATACGATCTTATCATCCCGATTTTCCTTATTTGTCCAAATTTTCATCTTGACTAATAAAGACATGTAACTCTAGGACCAGCCGTTGTGCCTGATGCCACTACAGTTTCTGGGACCGATAGTTTGCCTGAGAGCGGTGTCTCACCGCCACAGCCGAGAGGTATGACCGATTTGCCTACAGGGGTTGATATACCCTCCATGACTACTCCTGCCATCATCTCGGAGTCTGTCAGACCTCAACCTGAGGGCGTCGGTATTCTTGCAATTCATTTCAAATTAAATTTTATTAGGATTTAAGAATCTCTTATTCTTCACCATGATTGCTTGTAGGATCTCGGCCTTCTCCGTATGATCATATCCTTGCCATCTTGTCCGATTCCGATCCCAGCAGAGATGTATTCCGGATGGATCTCAACTCTTTCGTCCTCTTTTTTAACAGCATGATCGAGAAGGTTCTTCATCAGGGATACGGTTTTGATCAGTACAGACGTTCTCTTTCTCGCTATATGACGATGATTCGAGATGACGGATACTCGGAGTTAGCTGACTCTCTTAGTGCTGATTTTATCGTCTTGGAGTCTGAACTCCGAGAGTTGGAGGAGCTACAGGCTAGCGGAGCTTCTTCTTTCGTGTCCTCTCAGTTGGAGCATAGGTTGTCGCAATGGCATGATTTGAGATCTTCCATTGACCACGAGCTTCAGTCACATGAGCATTCCGTTGCACAGTTGATGGCTAGTATTGCTAGGAAGGATACTGACAGAGCCGGGTTACTCAGTTCTTTGGACTCTCAGCGTGAGGAGGTAGACAGATTGAGGAAGGCCTTGAAGCATGCCGAGGTGTCTATTGATATCATGGCGGAAGAGTTGGCTGGGCTAGAGAGGTCTCGCGAGCAGATGCTTGAGAGATTAGGACCTAGGCAGGAGAGATTGATGAAGCTGAAGAATGAGGCTGCGAGGATCTTGAGCAATTCTGAGGAATCCATCCGAGCTGACCTGCAAGTAGAACTAGAACAGAGTTATGTAGACAAGCTTTCTAAGCTAAAATCTCATGTTCTTAGCCGCCGACTGCCTTCGGGCTAATGAGCTTTTTATTGTATGCTTTAACTTGATCTATTAATAGAAACTCAGTAGTTGATTCCTTCATGATATTTCTTTATTTATTTTGAATCCAGCAATGGTAAGGTTTACAGGATTTTTGGCAAACCCCCAGCCATCAACGGGTTTGATATGCCTTTACCGATTACCGTTTGAATCGAGCTAGCATGTGAATTATTAAAACCCGTCTCACATGTAACGTTGCCCTAAGAAAATTTCTTTTCCTAGACTTAATGCTATGATTTTGAATACATAGACTTCACCATTTCTTATAGGAAAAAGGTACCCCGCACCGCGTATTAGACGATGACTTATCCCTTCTCAGGCTTCAGGATAAAATTCCCCAGAGTTAAATTCTGGTGCCTTTTTCAATCGGCGAAAGACTAAACCGGCAATGCGTATTAGACATAGACTTTGGGATTTTTGGTAAATCCCCAGCCTTCAACGGGTTTGATGTGCCTTTACCGATTACCGTTTGAATCGGGCTAGCATATGGATTGTCTAGATTCGTTCCACATGTAACGTTGTGCTAAGAGGATAAATTCTCTGAGACTTTGTGCTATGATGTCGAATACATAGGCTTCACCATTTCTTATAGGGAAAAGGTACCCTGCATCTCGTATTAGGCGATGACTTATCCCTTCTTAGGCTTCGGGATAAAATTCCCTAGGTTTAGACCCTGGTGTCTTTTTCAATCGGTGAGAGACTAAACCGTCAATGCGTGTTAAGCGTAGACTTATCTCTATTTAGGAGTTGAGATAACATTCCCCGTGCACAAAGTGTCCGGATTGGAAGTTGGGAATTGTGTCCTTTCTGAGAGCAAAGACAAACTGGAAAATGAGAGAGGAAGAATTTTATATTCTATCTCCCTGTGCTGAAGAGGAAGAATTTTATATTCTATCTCCCTGTGCTGAAGAGGAAGAATTTTATATTCTATCTACAGCTGGAAAGGAAACTCGAGGTGGGATCTCCACCCCCAGAATCCGGAAGGATGAAACTAAGAGTGGGATCTCCACTCCGAGAATCGGAAAGGTTCAAACGGCCCTAACTTTTATAGGATTGGTCATTTGAATCAAAAGAATCCATCATTCATTGAGGAGAAAGCCCAATTTCGACCCTAACTTTTATAGGTTTGGTGGAAAAAGGAACAAAGGCAGATTTCCGTTTATCGAAAAGGAATGACTCGGTCTTAACCCTGGCATTTGTAGGTTTGACTAAGTGAGATTGGGAACAATCCTAACTTTTATAGGTTTGATTGTCCGAACTGAAAGTGGACCTCTCGTTCATGGGAGGAATCGAGAGAGGCATTTGGCTTTGGTCTTAACTTTTATAGGTTTGACCTGAAAGCAAAGAGAGTGGAATACAGGTAGCAATGAGAATGCCAAATCGTACTATCACTCAAAGGGAGACTTCAATGTTAAGTGATTAGGACCTAACATGTTGAGTCTGAGAATTACCAATGACTGGCAGATAGGAATTTTGGTGGATTCACCGTCAATTAATTTGATTAGTGGATAGTTTGGTGAGGGAAGATTAATCTATCAAAGGATTAGATCTCGTCTCACAAAAATAACTCATGAGAGTTAGAATTTGACAAGAAGAAACATTTCGACGTTCGGAGTTCGAACGTGGATTCCTTACTCATCTTTTCTACATTGACTGGGTTATCCCTAAGAATACCACATGTGGTATTCTTCCAGGAACTTCCCGATACATCAATTTTCCTGAAGATACTAAGGATAGTATCTTTTCAGGAATTTTCCATTTATTGGCATCATAAGCCGGTCACCATCCTTGGTGACTAAGCGATATGCGCCGTTCGAGTAAACTGTCTCTACTACGAATGGTCCTTCCTATTTGGGTTCAAACTTGCCCTTCTTCTTGGAGTTAAGAATCATAGGCCGTCTTTCAGTTAAGAACAAACCCCCTTCTTTAAAACTTCTTTGTCGGACCTTTTTGTCGAAGGCTCGAGAAATTCTGGCTTGATAAAACTCAATATGCTGTTGAGCTTCCAGGCGCTTTTCATCGAGCATTTCTAGTTCTTCGAGGCGTTTCTGATGTTGTTCTTCAGTCGTCATCTGGGTTGCAAGAGCGATCCGAAGAGATGGAATTTGGATTTCTAAAGGGAGGACGGCTTCACATCCGTACACCAAGGAATATGGTGTTGCGTCGGTCGGTGTATTCACCGTAGTACGATAGGCCCATAGAGCCGCGCCGAGCTTGTCATCCCAATCCCGTTTATTATTCTTCACGAGTTTTGACAAGAGCTTTATGATAGTCTTGTTGAAGGCTTCAGCTAATCCATTTGCTGTGGGATTGTAAGCCGTTGACGAGATATCCTAAATTTTAAACTTTTCGTAGAACCTTATGAAGGCGTTGCTGACAAATTGAGGACCGTTGTCATGTATGATTCGTCTTGGAACACCATGCCTGTAGATGATATGGTGCTTGATGAATGCAATGACGTTGCTCGTTTTAACTTCTCTGAGTGGAACTGCTTCAGCCCACTTGGAGAAGTAATCGGTAATCGCCAGGATGAACCGGTCACCTTTGACTGATGGGGGATTTATAGGACCAACAATGTCCATTCCCCAAGTCTTAAACGGCCATGACGTTACCGAAGGATGCAGATGCTCTGGAGGTTGGTGCATATAATTCGCGTGTACTTGACACACATGACACTTTTGGGCATACGCGATTGCATCACTCATCATGAAAGGCCAAAAATATCCCATTCTTCTGATGCGGTCATAAAGCTTGGGACCAGATTGGTGTGCGTCACACTCTCCTTCATGCGCCTCTCTAAGGACTTCTTCAGCTTCTTTGATTGATAAGCAACGTGCTAGCAACCCATCGTACCCCCTGTGGTATAGCGTTCGATTCTCCGTATTATAGTAGAATCTTGGTGCTCTTCGTCTGATTGAATCTCTTTCCTTCACATCTTCTGGCAAGATTTCATGCAAGACGTAGTCGATGATGGGGAAACGCCAATCTCGTGGTTCAAACTCGACTTGAGTAGCGTGCACCTCTTGAACCTCTTCTTCCTTGTCATCTTCATCGTAAAGCGGCACTAAGAGTTGGTGAGTTCTTACCGTAATAAACTGTTCTGTCCCGGGAGGCTGTGCCAGCGATACGGCTAAAGCTGCTAACGCATCTGCGTATGTATTCTGTAATCGTGGCACGTGTTCGATGAAGAATCCTTCAAATGATTCTGCTATTTCCACTGCCATCTTGTGATATGGTATTAAATCCTGACTTCGGACTTCATACTCCCCTTGGACTTGTTTAACTATTAGTTGAGAATCACCGAAAGCTTTGAGATACTCAACCCCCAGCTCCTTAGCAAAATTGAGTCCTATAATCAGTGCGTTATACTCTGCTACATTATTTGAGCATGGCTCGGTTAACGAGTAGGCTCGAGGCATCATATGTTTTCCTGGAGAAACTAACACAACTCCAACTCCGGAGGAAACTTTAGAACATCCTGTAGCACTCGCCATATTAGCTGCTCGTGAAGCGCCGTCGAAGTACAAACGTCATACTTGTTGGTGCGAAGTTGCGTTGACTTCGTGGGTTTCATCAGGTAGGTCGTCATATATCTCGGCGGTGTCCGTAGTTGGATTAGCTACCAGGAGATCACAGATGGCCTGCCCTTTTACTGACTTCTGTTGTTTAAAATATAAGTCATATTAGGACAAGAGTAAGGCCCATTTTGCTAACCGCCAATTCATGGAAGCTGGTTGAGTCATGAACACTCGGACTGGGTTAACTTTAGAGATAACATAAATGGTCTGTCCAACCAGATAATATCGCATCTTCTGAATAGCGAACACTAAAGCGAGGCATTCTCTCTCGATCATGGGATATCGAGATTCAGCGCCTACCATGGTTCGGCTTAAATAATACACCGCCTGCTCATGACCGTTATCATCATCTTGTGCAAGTAATGCACTTAATGAGTGGCTCGTCGCCTTGACATAAATCAAGAACGGTTTGCCTGATTTCGGTGCGACGAGTACGGGAGGTTTTGAGAGATATTCTTTAGTACTCTCGAATGCCTTTTGACAAGTATCGTCCCACACGAATGACACGCCCTTCTTTGTGAGCTTGGAGAACGGTTAGCATTTCCCTGAAAGATTCGAGATGAACCGACGAATATAAGCTAATCGCCCTTGCAATCCTCTGAGTTCCTTGAGGTTTCTCGGCGGTTGCAATTCATTAATCGCCTTTACTTTATCAGGATCGATGTGAATACCTTTGGTGGTGACGACGAATCCCAGGAACTTTCCACTGGACATTCCGAGGAAAGACTTGGTAGGATTCATTTTCAATTGATGGGCTCGCATCAAGTCGAACATGGTCTTCAAGTCCTTAATGTGATCTTTCTTATCACGACTTTTCACGACCAAATCATCCACGTAGCATTCGACAGTCTTCCGAAGATGCTCCTGAAAATTTTTTGACATGGTTCGTTGATAAGTGGCACCTGCATTCTTTAAGCCAAAGGGCATAACTGTGTAGCAGAAAACTCCAATGGGTGTTCTCAACGCGGTATGCTTTTCATCATCTGGATGCATCTTTATTTGGTTATAACCAGAGAAACCATCCATGAAAGACATCCTCTCGAACCCACACGTATTGTCGATAATAACATCTGTGATGGGAAGGGGGAAATCATCTTTTGGGCAAGCAGCGTTGAGGTCTCTAAAGTCGATACAAACCCTGATTTTCCTATTCTTCTTAAGAACAGGGACAATATTGGCAAGCCACTCTGGATGTTGCTCTTTCCTAATGAAGCCCGAGTCAACAAGCTTTTTAACCTCGGCTTCGATCGCCTCCATCATTTGCGGACGAAACCATCTTTGTTGTTATTTGGTAGGTTTGACATCTGATTTAATATTGAGACGATGTACTGCTACGTTTGGATCGAGCCCTGGCATGTCTTCATAATTCCAGGCGAACACATCGATGTATTCCCTGATAAGAGAGATTAACTCTTCTTTCTCCTCGGGTAGGAGGCTGTCGCTAATGAATATCAGCTTCGGATTTTCCTCACTTCCCATATTCACTTGGACTACTTGATCTTCGGTAGGAGGTTCTCTTTGTTCGAACCTATCACCGTACTGCATGTTTAAGTGATGAACCCAAGGATCTTCCCAAGTCGGCATCTGATCGTCTTCTTCTATTGTCGCTGGATCAACTGTAACCATGTTCGACATTAGCTTTTTAAATATTTCACCCAGACTGGCGTCGGAATCCCAAGCAGAAGAGTCAGAAGAGTATCTGTTTCTAGTTTTGTCAGCAATTTGATCAATGACTTGCCAGCAACACTCGTCGTCGGATGAGGAGATATAACCTAGACCTCTTTTGTGGCGATAATAATCATCGGGTTTTCCTTTTGGTACATAGGCCATTCGAGGTGGAACCCGCGGACCTCGACCAAAGCAAAGACCCTCTCCGAGCTTGAAGTCATATCCATACTTCTCCATTAGATCGCGCGCTTTTGTGTTATACCTGAATAGATGAGGAGCAGGTTTATCATCGTCGTCTTCCTCCTCCAATAAGTGGTCGGGTATCGGAGATTCTCTTCCTCTGCCATAAACGACCTTCTTTCCACCCCCTGTCCCTGCGGGGATGACAAGCGTCATTCCGCACGGGTCGTGTACCTGTTTTTTCGTCATGCAAAATGATTGAAGAGGCATATACAAATCAGGGTTATTATAAAGCTCTTTAGTGACATTATCAAGACATATCAAGTACTCTAAATCATCGTTTATTGATAGTTCTTCAGCAAGTTTCCAATTACAACTACTTTCCGATGATTCTTCATCGTCAAGATTGATTACAATAGGTACAATGTCATTTAATACAAAACCGCCATCATAATCAAACCCAGCTTCGGTATCAGCTTCATCCCCTCTGTCCGTCCCTTGGGCCGATGGTGCAGTATCGGATTCAGCACCGTATAAAAGGGAATCAGTGAAATAATTCTCCAACCCCTTAAACGGTTGCTTATCCGCGACCACCGTCTTAACTTTATTATTTGCATCCACATATTTGAGGCATTGGTGCAGAGTTGACGGGACTATAAGGTTACCGTGGATCTAAGGTCGACCCAACAGTAAGTTATAGGATGTTTCCGCGTCAATCACATAACAAGTAACTTCTGACTTTAAATCCCCGATCTGGCATTTGATTCGAATCTTTCCCAAGGGTCTGGACCCGCTGGTGTTGAATCCGTAAATCGTGGTACCGGTGGAGGCTAGTTTGCTGGTCGGTATCCCGAGGTGATGCATCAATCGGAATGGCATGATACTAATAGCGGAACCCGGATCGACTTGGATTCGGTTGACCATGCTGGAGCCAATGTGCCCAGTGAAATACAAAGGCCGATCATGCTTTGAGTTCTTCGTCTGCATGTCTTCTTTGGTGAAAGAGATGCAAGGAAAATGATGCGCCGCGAGATTGCAGTGTTGAGCTGACGGCTCCGATCCTTCAGGAGATGGCTTGATTCGAGTCAAGAAAGCTTCAGAGTCGCTCAAGGCCTCTTGTAATGCTTTCCTTGTATCCTTTGAAAGACGCAACAGCTCGTATAGGGTTATCCTAGCCGGGATATTGGCCAGCTACGCCATAATGTCAAAATGGGGCGGAGAGCTTGCATTTCCTGGTTTGTCTCTCCCAATCGGATGATTGAATCGAGACTGCCTCGGGTTTTGGGCTTCTTGACATAAAGGCTCTTTCCCTTTCTCCTTCTGCTGGACTTTCTCCGTAGCCACAGGTGTTGGGGAGTTGCTACAATTCCCAGTTCTGCTAAGGTCTTGGAAGGAACTGTTTTGGTCCCCCCCTGTTTGGCCAATTGCTCAGAAGCATCCGGATATTTGTAATGATATTCATTCCCACTCCGGGTTACAAAGGCCTCCTGCTCATCTTCGGAAAGTGGGAAGGCTGGAATTCTGTCGTCATCTTCTCCTGGAATAGCAGAGGCTCCATAACAAAATTTACCTTTTCCTTTTGACTTTTTCTTGGAAGAGGTTCCAGTCCATTGTTCATCTTCAATCAAGTCTGGATGAGCCCAAAGAATCTCGCCATTCGGG
The DNA here is from genome assembly GCA_022839385.1 of Asparagus kiusianus. Lineage (NCBI taxonomy): Eukaryota > Viridiplantae > Streptophyta > Magnoliopsida > Asparagales > Asparagaceae > Asparagus > Asparagus kiusianus. Next base: position 3,555 of record BQKN01061072.1, on the reverse strand, counting down.
GCTGTGTGTGGCACAAGTCCTTTCTGGCGCTGTTTGTGAGGATCATCGTTCACCGTCTTCACTGCTGCATTTATTACCGGTTCATGCTGGAACCAGTTCAAAGGAACAGACCCGAAGCCAATTGATACTGCATTCGCACCCACTTTCTTCTCCTTAGGTTGCTTCATAGTGATGACCCCGACATCGATCAGAGCTTGGATCTTGTCTTTAAGGGCGTAGCATGCCTTGGTAGGATGGTGCACCGCTCTGTGAAATGCGCAGTATTTCAGATCACTAACTCTTTTAGCATCTTCTTAATCCTGGACCGGAGGCAACTTGATCTTGTTGTTCTCGATAAGGTATTTAAAAATACCGGGAACTTCATCTTCTTTGAATGAATAGACCTTCGGAAACTTCGGTTCTGAGGCCTTTTGCTTCTGGGGCTGTTGCTGCCACCTTGATTGTTGAGGCGCCTTTTGTTGCTGCTGTTGCGGTTGTGCTTGCACCTCGAATGTTTGGTTTGCGTCCACAGCATTCACTTGTGCTTTTCTCTTACCCTTAGGGACAAAGTTCTATTGCGGAGCGTTATTTGTTATTTGACCTCTTTCAGCCTTCTTCCTTTTAAAGAATCGCTCGGCTCTTTCTCCTCGCACCTTCAAGTCCTTCCAGGTCTTCGGTGGTGCCATTCCCATAGCTTCGAGGATGTCTAATAAAAGATTATTGTGACAAGTCTCGAGGATAAAGTCTTCGCTGACCGGATCTCTACAGTTCATTGCTTTGTTTCTGAATCTCTTCACGAAGTTTTCGACCGTCTCACCATTCTTCTGCTTCTCATCGAATAGTGTACCGATTGAGATTTCTGTGTCGTCATCGAAGAAGTTCGTCAGAACATATCTTCCATGTCATCCTAACTGCTGATACTCCCGGGTTTGAGACGGCGATACCAGTCGAAGGCTGCTCCGCGAAGAGTGCCGACGAATGACCGCACCATAAGAGGTTCATTTCCAGAAATGATTCCTAAATGAGACTTAAAATATATTAAGTGTTGGGTAGGGGAACCCTTTCCATCAAACAGCATAAAGTTGATTAAATTAAACTTTGCTGGATACGGAATTGATTCCCACTCCCTTGGGTATGGACATGGTATGCCGGACCTCTTCACTTATTGAGCATTCATCAACGCGTTGATTTTGCTCTCCAAGTCCTTCATCTTCTTGTCTTCACTCGCCTCGGTCTTCGAGTGGCTTTGGGGAGAGGTAACGTGGTCCTCTTTCGCATTATCATCCACGGGACCACCTCCGTTGTCGTTGTTGACAGGAGGGATATTTATGTTGACATTATCCTCTTCTCGTTCATTCTCATCTTGATTTCGATTATTGCGACGACCGGTTTCTCCTTGGTGAGTTGTCAGTGCCGCAATTTGCTGGTCATGCATCTCCCTTATCTGTTGCATGGCCATATCCATCTCGAACTTGAAACTTTCCTTCTGCTTAGCCAGGACATCTTCAAGCATCTTGGTTACTTGTTCGGCGCTGATCATAAGTGACTCATAGGGTTGTCCCGCACTAGAAGTCGTGTCATCGGACGCTATAGCCGAACAGGAGTCTGAACCAGCATCTGACACCTCCTCTTCCAAAGGAAGTCCCTTTTGCATCCTTTGGTAATTCTTTTGCCTATTGGTCCCTAATCGCAACCGCGTCATACGCCGGGATACTTCGGCAAGCTGATCTGGGTTAAAGTGTCGTGTTGACTTCCCTCTGCCGGTCATATTAGCAGACACTTCTAGGTATTCGTCCTCTTGGCGGACGAACTTCTTCCCACGAAAACGCCTTGGCTTGGAAATTCTCTCGAACATCGAGACTCTCTTTAGGGTTTTAGAACAGCAGCATTCTGACAATACCGCCTTGATTATGTTAGCACACGGGCAATGAGATTCCGTGTCTTGAGTGTATCTCTTTCGAGACTTATCCGCACTCCCGGCTCTATAGTATAACTCGTCAGTTTGGTAACTGGAGTAACCCATAGAGTGCTGGTATGACTTCCCAGGTATAACACCATCGTCATCAGACGAATGTGCTTCCCTCTGGGGATATGACGATTTATTAGCGTTTTCAAAAGCCACACGTTCAAGTTTACGCTTCTGCGAGCGTGAAAACCTAACGGGCTCTTGAACTTCAACCCTTAATCCAATGCGGTCAGTAACAGGGGCTTTCCCTCTGTTATCTTTCCTAGGGGATTGGTATAACCCCCAGTCTGGTTTGCCATTTGAGGACCTTTCAATGGTCCCAATCGCTCCTTGACAGGTGCTTTGCCTCGATCTTCTGGTAAAGGACCAAGGCGACCTTTCAAAGGAACTCTGGATCTTGTAGGATCCACGCTCTTGCCTAACTCCGTAGGAGGTGCGGGAACGGGATCTGGATTTGAAGAAGTTTGGGTGATGACTCCACCCACTTTTGTCTTAGGTGCCGGTTTTGACTTTGGCACCCAAACCCGTTTATGTGTAGACGGCTTCTTGACCGTCTCTTCTTTCTGCATCTCTTCCGCTTTCTGTAGAAGGACTCGGGCGTGCGCAAGCAATACGCGATGTTTCTTGATTCGCTCCTCAAGTGTAGAGCGATTCTTCTTGACGCGTACCCATTCGTTTGTCTCCTCCTTAGAGGAAGTGTTGGCGGTTCGCCGTTACTGTTCTTGGCGCTGCCTTGATTTCAGGTCCTCCGTGTAACGGACCCCGTCCATCGACTCTGCGGCCTTGGCCAATTGTCGCGCAAGGCGTTGACGCCGTCTTTGGCGCGCCCTTTTTGACAAAACTGGAACATCTTCAGCAGTTACCTCCACGGCAGAGGGGAGATCTGGATCTGTAGCCTTGACCTCTTTGGATGCTGCAGGGACGCCACGGGGCACGGGTGCAGCAACGGCGAGGGGATCTTGGATCTTCAATCCCGAGGTCCCGCGAGCGTTCTTGGAAGAGGAAGTCTTCCTGCGCCAGTTTGGAGAGGCGGATCTGGAGGAGGAGGAAGAGAGGTACTCTTCAAACTTCTGTTGATCGAACTCATATTCGATCTCTTCGTTCACCTGGATCGTGAATGCCGGGTGCGTCACGACAGCCTCGGCAGCGAGGCTATTGGCTCCCACTGTGGTCGCCAGCTTGTTTGCGGTGAAAGTTGCTATCTTCATTGCTATCGAATCTATTACAACTTTAGTCATTACAATAAACTCGAATAAAATAAAAAGTTGATCTTTTTATAAGATCTCCTTACACAATGAAAATAAAACAAGTTTACAACTTTGTCAAACAAACGCAGGGAGATCGTTTATCGGTCTTCTGCTTGCGTGGGTGTCTTTGCCTGTGCCGGGGTTTATCCGTGGACCACCGTCGATTGTTCGTGGGAAAATTTGTTGCTTTCTTCATTACTGATGTCATTGTACACTCTTGTAATAGTTTATCGATTACAAAGATCCGGTCTTTTTATAAGATCCGGTTACAATAAAAATCAAATAAAAAGAAATGAAAATTACAACTTTGTTTCCTTGTTTGTCGAACAAATCACGAGCTCCTGTTTTGTGGTCGCTCTCTTG
>BQKN01061068.1:0-13293 GCA_022839385.1 Asparagus kiusianus | reverse complement strand
ATACGTCGCTCGATAGTCTGCTTGTTGAATCGGCGTCGTCGAGCTGTATCGTGGGACCTATAGGCAATTTTATACGCCTACAATCGTTACGATATACCAAGTTCCTCCAAAAGTTCTCGAAGCCAAATAGCCTCCTTCACAGTCTTTGTAAATCGCCATATATTCTGCCTCCATCGTAGACAAAGCCACCATCGACTGTATGGTGCATCTCCAACACACCGGTGTACGGGTCAAAGTGAACACATACACCGTCGTAGACCGGCGCTTATCCAAATTCCCAAAATAATCCGAATCAACATAGCCAATACATAGCTGCCCACCTATAGTTTCCCGCTCATAAACCAAACTAACATTGAGCGTACCTCTAATGTACCTCAAAATCTACCTCACAGCGTCCCAATGACCCACTTCTGGATCATGCATGTATCTCAAAACCATGCTCACCGCCTATGATAAATCTGGTCTCGTACATACCATCGCGTACATCAAGCTCCCAACCACACTCGCATCTGGAGTCTTTGACATCAACTCTCGATCTTCAACTGACTTCGGTGAAAGACCAGCTGAAAGCTTCAAATGGGCTCCCAATGATACACTAACTGACTTCGTATTCATGCTAACATAAAATCGTTGTAGAACTTTCTTCAAATAAGCCACATGTGTCAAATAAATTCTGGCATTCTTCTTATCTCTGCCGATCTCCATTCTTAAAATGCGTTTGGCATCACCCAAGTCCTTTATCTCAAACTCATTTTAAAGCTGAATTTTTAACTCATTTATAGCCGACCTGAAAATAGAGGCAACCAACATGTCATTAACATAAAGCAACAAATAAATGTACGCACCTTCTCTCAACTTGCAAAAATACACGTAAGGATCAAACTGGCTCCGAGTGTACGAATGTCCAAGCATAAAACCATCAAATCGCCTATACCACTATCGAGGAGACTGCTTCAAACCGTATAGCGTTTTCTTTAACCTGCAAACTAACTTATCTTTTCTTACAGCTCGGAATCCCAATAGCTGAGTCATATATATTTCTTCATCAAGATCACCATGAAGAAATGTCGTCTTCACATCCAACTGATCTAACTCTAATCCATACTGTGCCACCAAAGCTAGCAAAATCCGAATCGAAGAGTACTTCACCACCGGAGAGAAAACTTTATTATAGTTAATACCTTCCTCCTGTGCATACCCATTCACAACCAACCTAGCTTTGAATTTCAATGGAGTGCCCTCAATACCCTCCTTCTTTATGTATACCCACTTGTAACCAATCGCCTTCCGCCCCTTTGGAAGCTCAACAAGCTCCCATGTATCATTCTTATGAAGAGACTCCATCTCCTGCTGCATAGCTACCTGCCACGAATCAGCCTTCGAACTCTGTTCGGCCTCTCTAAATATAGTAGGCACCATCTCATCGATACTCTCCACCGTAAGTGCATACGCAACTGTGTCGGCATACCGTGCTGGTACCCGTATACCTCTCTTCTGTCTCCGAACAACAATAGAATCCTGAACCTAAGCCGTCGGTCCCTGATCCTACACATCAGCACCCGTATCCTCTGTGTCACCTTCGTGCTCACCTGACGTCACCTCAGTCGGCACTCTAATGGATACTACACCATCTGGACACTGTGGAACTACATCGATCTCCACTATCTACGACATCTTCTCTATCGGGTCGTTCTCCACTTGATGAGAGCTGGAAGCTTCAAGATAGAAGCTTCATCGAACGTGACGTCCCTACTCAGCACAATCTTCTTATCAATTGGATCTCAAAAGCTTGTATCCATTAACACCACGCTTGAATCCTACAAATATGGTCTTCCTGGCTCGAGGTTCCAACTTATCAGTTTTAACATGATAATATGCAGGGCAACCAAATACCTTGAGCTGGTCATAGTCTTGTGATGTCTCTCCTGACCACATCTCCATAGGGGTTTCCCCCTCAATCGCAGATGAAGGCAACCTATTAATATGGTGGCTCGCATATGAAAGTGCCTCAGCTAAAAGATCTTTTCCAAACCACTATGCGCGAATAAGCATCAGACCTTCTCCAGTAAAGATCGATTCAGCCTCTCTGTCATCCCATTCTGTTGTGGTATATGACTAACTGTAAAGTGCCTCTCTATACCATTGTCTCGACATAGCTGCTGAAAGGGGTCTGAAGTGTACTCGCCGTCGTTGTCGGATCGTAACGTCTTGATCTTTCTCTCAATCTGTAGTTCTAATCTCTTATTCCACTCCACAAACAAATCTAAAACTTCATTCTTATGCTTCATGGTGTATACCCAATAACGTCTAAAATAGTCATCAACAAACGTGACGAACCAATATCGACCACCAAGTGATACCGTCTTGGTGGAACCCTAAATATCTGTGTGCACGTAGTCTAGGATGCCCTTCGTCCTATGAGTGATCGTCCCAAACTTCACATTCGTCTTCTTGCCAAGAATACAATGCTCATAGAAATCTACTTTTCCACTCTTGTCTCCTTTCAATAGCCCCTGCTTGCACAAAACCTGTAGTGACTTCTCTCCTGTATGCCCCAACCTGTAGTGCCAAAGCCTGCTTATGTCCACCTCTGAAATAGCTGAAGCAACCTAGCCAACATCGATGCTCCCTTTCAGATAATATAAGTTCCGACTACGGACTTTCTTCATTACCACTAAAGATCCCTTAGTAACATTTGCTACAACATCCTCAAATGTCACCTTGAATCTCTTCGCCTCCAAAGCTCCAACAGAAATAAGATTCTTCTTCAGTTGAGGAATGAATCTCACCTCCTTCAATTCGCGGACTACTCCATCGTACATCCGAATCCACACGGTACCTATCCCACAAATACCACAGGATTGATTATTTCTCATGATAATAACACCCCCATCGAGTCTCTCAAACGATGCAAACCAATCTCGCCTAAGGGTCACATAATAAGTAGCGTCAGAATCAAGCATCCAATCTGATACATCCAAATGGTTCACCTTCGGAGTAATCAAAAGAGAAAAGCTCGAATCATCGGAATCATCGTCTTTCGTAATATTCATCTCATTGGCCTTCGGGTCATTTTTCTTACCGTTCTCCTTCTCTTTGACCTTTGGACAATCTCTTTTCCAATGCCCTTGTTCCTTGCAAAAAACATATTGGTTCTTTCCTAGCTGGTGATGACCTCTTGACTTTGACCTTACTCTATTTCTACCTTTCGGATATGAGCTTCTACCTCTCGTCGATAAGGCCTCTCCTGAAGTACTAGCGAGGGAAGTCTCCTTATCATTCCTCCTCAAATCGTAGTTCGCCAATGCATTAGTCACTTCACTATAAGTGATAAAAGATTTCCCGTTCAATAAAGTAAGCACAAATGTATCATACTCCTCATCCGGTAAGGAGCCCAAAAGAATAATAGCCTTGTACTTATCCGTGATCTTCTCATCTACGTTCGCCAAGTCCGACAACAACTTAGTATAGTTGTTCACATGAGCCGCAAGTGAGGTACCTCTGGATATCTGAAATATGAATAATATTCGTAGCAAGTACAAACGGTTCTCAACACTCTTCGTAATGTACTTATTGTTGAGAATTTCTCACATCTTCATTACAGACGTTACCCCAATCATATCATATTTCAACTCCTGTTCCAAACAAGACCTGATCACCCCAATCTTTTCTCATATCGCCTCTTCATATTTAGGTGGCCTCTCATCGACCATGATGGTTTCCTCCAAATTTTGAGCATTGAGTGTGTCCTGTACGTCGCTCATCCACAAACCAAAATTACTTTTGCCGTCATATTTCACCACACTAATCTTAGTGTTCTGAAAACCAACTTGAACTGTACCCACCATCTTGCTACTTTCACTAACTTCTTCACCCATAATCACAAATTCTAAATTACAAAGAAAGATTCAAACTTTATAGAATTTAGAAGTTACCCAATTGAACCATAGATTGGATTCCAAATAGAACTCCTAATCACACGAGGAAAGCGAGATCTTCAACGGCAACTTCAAACTCTAACTCCATCGAAGCCTAGAACTCCAAGAACCAAGCTTCCGACTGAATCTTCCTCCACCTAATCTAAAACCCTAGATCTGAAATCTGAGCTCTGATACCAATTGTTGTGCTCTGATACCACTTGTTACGCACCATGCGGAAGCATGCTCGACAACCAAACGAGTCGGTGAGTGATGAGAGAAGAAAACCAAAACCAAATATGAGTGTAATTCATAAAATAACGATCAAAATCACACACAAACACAGGAATTTACGTGGTTCGGCAATTGCCTATGTCCACGGGGAGAGGATGAGAAGATTTCACTATATGGAGGAGAAATACAATGGGTTACAACTCACAAAATCACTCAAATATAACTCTAACTAAAGCTCTCAACTTCCTCACAATATCTCCGTCTCATAGTGCTCAAAACAATGTTAATTCTCTCCTTAAGAAATCCTAAAAAACTTGGTTCTATTTATAACAAAACACAATCACAAATAGATTAGGGTTCTAAAAACGAGTCTGCCACATCCTGGTGTGGCACACACCACACCCTGGTGTGGCACACACCACACCCATGACAAACATGGCAGATTCTGTCACACCCATGGCAAACAGACCGGTGTGGCAGACACCACACCAAGGTTTGGTGGAGTTTGTTTTGCTTATTCTTCATGTTTTTCTCAATTCCTTCACCGTTTTCACATATAGAAAATCTTCAATGAGGTTGAAGATGATATGTTTTAGGTAGGACTTAAGAAGGAAATGGGGAAAATTTTTTTCTCAGCAAAACCCATCTATTCTGCATTGTCCATAATGGCGGATGCGAAGTTGCAGAGATTTTTTAGACCGCAACCACCTTTTCCCCCTCTTTGGTGATAACCGCCATGGGTAGTTTTGGGATGCGTATGGGTGAGCTGGAGCAATTGGAGAGACGAATTTGCTGTATCAAGTTGGGGGCTCAGAGCACTTTTCCCTAAATTAAAAGTTAACGAATTATTAAGCTAATTGGAATAACGCATATGAATTGAGAGCTAACTAACAGCTTCAATTATTTGAGGGACTGATTTAAAGATATAGCTATCAGGAAGCAATATAGGTTGAGCACACCATTTCGAAATATTAATAGGTGAGGGTGTTTTCTGAAGTTTACTATTTAATTTCCTATGCGTGAGATCAAGATGAACGCATCTGACGGGTGCAAGTTGGGCCTGACAGGTGGGCCCCACTGGAGTGCCCGTATTGCCAAAGTTGGGGGGCATGACGTGCCGTTGCGTGAGCCAGCGAGGGTCTTGTTGCGCCTGCGTCAGAGAATCTTCACTGTAGAGTGCGGACCCTCGCGCTAATTTAATCGGCGACGAGTTCGATGACGCGGACAGTGCGGATAGGGATCGTTTTCAGCCGAGTACAGACATTTGTCTACCTTTCTTCTAGATGTCCAAATCAGGGGTCAATTTGTCAAAAGAGAACTGGAGGAGGGTAGGATCCAAATGTTTAATAAGAACGTACGCAATGAATTGCTTTATTATAGATTTGGTTTCCTATTTATTTCTAAGCAAACCCATCCTAACTTAGACAATGTGCACCTACGTACGAATGTTAGAGAGGGTGGGGCCTAGTTTCACCTGATGCCCTTCAGAGTTAATAAAGTCCATAGTTTGAGGACGAAAATTCCATCGAAAGGCTTGATTGTACAACAAGAATAATAGAACAAAAGCACAATATTTGTAAATTTCCAGTGAAAGGTCTCATCGTATTGGTCGAGATATCCGTTGGTGCTTGATTGGTCAAATCGATTACTTGCCACTCTTTTAACAATGACAGTGATTTGGACTATAGTGCTGGTTTGTCGAGTGATGTGATTTGGACTATAGTGCAATACATATGGTGATTTAAGACAATAAGGACATCTCCAAGAACCTCCCTATCTCATGTCCTTGCGTAAATTTAGGGAGTACGAGAGGAAAATTTGGCTCCAACAAGCTCCCTATAATGAAGACTAAATATAGAGCTTATGATTTGGTATTCCAAATCAAAGACAAGAAATGACTCTCTATTTAGTCTCAACATAAGCAGCATTGTTGGAGCAATTTTTCCCCCTCCTACTCCATATATTTAGTCTAGGACATAAGATAAGGAGCTACTTGGGGAGCATTGTTGGAGCACTTGCTCATTATTTGGTTTCCTATTTCCTAGGATGAGAGATTTGCTCCTCAAATATAGGAAAAACCTAATATCATTGTTGGAGATCCTCTAAGAGGAACCATATGTGATTAGTTATGCCTTGAATTGTGGCATTACGTCCTATTAAGTATAGCTATATTTTCAGGAAAGCTTTGGTTCTAAAGTCATGACACCACTAGAAAGAGTCACACGGATTCCTTAATTTGTGGTTAGCCCATTGGAGTTGGCGAGCTAGTTGAGTTTTCCAAGTAATAGTCCTTTTTTTTTTACTTTCTTACGAAGTTTCTTCTTCATTCCCCCCGGCCAAATAGAGGGGGGAAACTTAATAATAGTCTATCTATGTACGGTCAAATTATATCATCATCAAATTTGAAGTGTGATACGAAATTTCGCCATGAATCTAGACTCCTCGAATGGGTTGATAGAGCATTCTTGTGCCAAGGCCCCACCAAGAGAGAGTTGGCATTACACAAGACTTTCAGGGAGTTGCAGAGATTTAGGTCTAGTAGAGTTCTCTTTGAAACTTGAGCATCCATGTACACGCGTGTATACAGTACAACATTGAACAATTGGCCAGAGGACAATTTTTGAAAACACATCGTTTTGCAAATTTATTCCCAAAAAAGACTTGCATTTTATTTTTAAAAAATGACCTAGTTTTAGCCACGGTGCTGAAACTGGGTTGATTTTTGGGAAAAATGTTCCCAAACTTCACGGGAGTTGGACTCCCGTGAAGTTTTTTCATAACAAAACTTCACGGGAGTTGGACTCCCGTGAAGTTTTTTCATAACAAAACTTCACGGGACTTCAACTCCCGTGAAGTTTTGTTTTGAGAAAGACTTCACGTGAGTTCAACTCCCGTGAAGTTTGGGAATATTTTTCTCAAAAAACAACCCAGTTTAAACTAAAACTGGATCGTTTTTTGCGAATATTTTCAAAACATGTCTTTTTTTTTTAAATTTTTTTGCAAAGGGGTCTGTTTTAAAATTTTGCCCATTGGCCAGAGGATGGAGATTTTGTCAGACCTTTTCCTTCCCCAAAACGCTCAAGGCCTTATTCATAAAGTCATGCTCTCAGGATACAGACATTATGTACGCATCATCCTGGGTGATCATAGAGTGTGGTAGTGTCATCCATTACTTACTGTCGTAGTAGGAAGTAATTTATTAATTTCTGCAATTTTCTTCCCTACTTGGGGGGAAAAAAAGAAGCTGCCGAGGGAATCAAGTTGTCCGTGAAGATGATCGTACTCTCTCTCGAGGCCATATATCGCCATTCAATATTAACGTTGGGATTTTCGGATTGGTTTTTTTTTTTCTGCTAACTCTTCGAATAGGAATTAGAGTTTTTGTTTTCCCCTTCATTTTTATCCTGACTTGATTATGTATAGTTTTTCGAACTTCCCTTTAGGTTTCATCGACCATGGTTGGAATCATCAACCATACCTAGTTTGCCGTTCGTTAATCCTTTCGATGAAACTGACCGATCCTCTTCGCATATCGAGCTGTCAATCCTTTCGATGAAACTGACCGATCCTCTTCGCATATCGAGCTGTCCGTGTATGTCACATACTTGCCAGTGCAATGTCGCCGGCATTGGATCATAAAAGGACACCCGGTCTTACAGATTTTTGCCTAAGAGAGCGGTGATCATTGGTAAGTTCCTGTAGAGAACGGTGATCATTGGTAAGTTCCTGCAGTTGGTAATGACAAAAGGGCCTTTTGCTTCGCTTCGGGAACCTGTAGTAGAGCAATTACAACTTGATCAGCGGAAATAGCAACACATCGAGTGCAGGTACCACAAATTTGAAGATTTTGGGGTCAGTTGCTTGTAGATCAGAGCCGCTCATCTATGAATCCCCAGCATACCCGTATCGAATCAACCACGGTAGGAAAATTTACCAGTAACAAATTTCTAGCGCTTCATATTTGCAACTGAATTTTGCACTGCTGAAAATTATAACAGTGAATAAGAAATCATTCTCATTAATCAGACTTTAACTGGGTACTTCTAGGCTCTCCATTAAAAAGCTGAGAGCCATACTTACCAAGATGCAATGTTAAGCATCTTGCCAATTGTTCACCGCAGCAGTTCATGACATCAACTACAAAATCATATGTCCTTAGACCTCCACATCTATTGGAGCACCAAAATATCATAAAACTCACACAAATCCGTATACACAAGATAATCTGAACCTACTACAGCATAATTGCTTTATTGATAACCTGCAGCCTCTGCGGAAGTACTCCTAAAATCACCTTCGCGCAGGTATCAGGTATCGAACCATTACCACCCAAATCCCTAGCCTGACCATGCTCGAGGCGGCCCACCAGCAGCAGGACCGGAGTTCAACAAGTCAAGCAGTGCATTGAAGTCCACGGGATGCCCGGTCTCTGCCATCCTGTTGATCACACCAACGACCTGATCCCTTGGAAATCCCATGCCAGCTGCCTTCTCAATCATGTCAGCGTAAGGATGGCTTCGAATTAACTGAGCTCCAGGATGATGAAACCCAATATTGTTGCTAGGAGGAAGCTGCTGGTTCTGAAAGCCTTGGACATTGCTCGGTGGCAAGTAGCTTCCTGGTTGATAAGTCGGAACTCTGTTCCCATCAATACTGTAGACTGTGTTATAGCCCTGAACACTAGATTGTGATGGATAAGGTGCAGGGTTTGCATGACTACTAGCCTTGGCCGGAGCCATTCCGAAAGAACTTTGGCTCCCAGCCTGCTGCTGTGGTTGGCCTGGTATATTAACTGAGCTTCCATAACCAAATGGCATTGGCTCAGGGCGGTTCATTGAGGATTGATGAGCTGTAGAATAAGTGAAGGTTTCAGGATTGGGCGATTGATGGGTATATGAAATATAAGTCGGTGGAGTTCGAGGCCTGGCAAGCTGGGCTTGGGATGTGGGTTGAGTTGGTGCAGCAAGCTGTTGAGCAAACTGCTGAGGCTGTTGGTACTGAGGCAATGGCTGTGTGGTTTGTGCCTGGCTCACTACTTGAGGCTGCTGAGGTGGTGGCAGTGCTTGTGTTGAGTCCTGAATTTGTGGTCTTTGTTGTATATATTGCACCCCATGCTGCAACGCATGGCTCTGCGGAGGATAAAATGTGACTGATTGGTTCGGAGCGTAACGGTCATGTGGAACGCCAAGAGAGGCAGTTGACTGCTGCTGCATTGGGAGCTGGTTAAGGTCAGGTGCTCTGATGGGAAGAGAGGTTGGTGCTGGGATTTGGTGGGGCAGAGCAAGGGCTAGGTGATGATTGGAGATTTCTGGTGCGTCATCATGCTGTTTGGGCTCAGGAACAGATGACGGTGCAATGGCCTCTTTGCTTTTTTGAGACTGGGTTGGAGAGGTAGATTCTTTGGGTGCTAGCTGGAGTTTTGTGAGCTCCTTCTGAGTTTCAGCGAGTTCTTGCTTGTCTCTGAGAATTTGAATGGATCTGTGAACCTGTCATGGCAACCACAACGTGGATTCATATGAACAATTAAAAACCAATGCATGAAAGGAAAGGCTGACTAATTTCAAAGGCTTATCTAAATCTTTTGTTACATATTGGCTACATAATATAGCAAATAAGCTAGCAGGTACAGGAGCTTGTCTATGGCTGAGATAAAGCATCTCCACAGAACCAGGGTTAATCTCTTTCAGTGATGACCAACAAGATATATATGACAGGAACATTAAAAATGTCATTATAGCATACTTCCATCACAAGATCATACTGAAAATTAGTTTGAAAATTGTGAGACATCATCTCAAGTGTTTTGTAAGTAACCATTATTATTCTCTTAAGAGCAAATGATGATAACAGCGGAAGCTAATACCCTTTCTCTCTGCTTTCTAATATGTCCATAAATGACATGGAAACCCACTGGATTTTCATCAATCATCCAAGATACAATTGTAAAATTGCCCTCTTAAGTTAATGCAACAAACCCCTTAAGTTAATGCAACAAACCCCCGGCAGTTAAGAAGAAAGAATAAGTCATGCTCTTCAATAACTTGGTCTTGTTCCATGTCCATGTGTACCTAATGTAATGTATCAGGTTTGATATTCTTTACAGATGTGAGATATTAAATTTCCAAAAATAAGGGAACACTATCTGATCGAATATCTTAAACTATTTATATAGGCTGCAATATGTAAATGAAGGTTGTACAACTGCTGTCATAGAATGCATGCTTACATAAATATAAGACCAATCCAAGACACATAGAATAGGTTAGAAAAAGGTCAGCTATTGCACTGACAATCGCCAGAACTTCAAATAGACAACTCAATATGTCATGCATGTCCAGTTTCAACATTATTATCATTCAGTGCTGCTAGGTGCTATTAATGTACAAATTAAACCTGCATGCACAGAACTACTGATGAAGCTGAAATGATTTGACATTTTTAGGTTGCAATCTCAACAATGAATTTAACATTACTATATTCAATGTTGCAAGATATCATCTACCAATTATATGCATATACTTAGAATTATAGATAAAGCGACATGCTTAATGCTATTTCCAGCAACATATTGCATTGTATATTATCCCATGTCACCATAACAAAGCGAGTTAAGCTTTAAGCATTCATGTGTTTTACAACAAGTCCACTAAAGATGGAACACATAATTTAACTGTCCGGAATATGCAGAACAGAGGAAGTTTCGTGGAATGTAAAACTGTAGCAGAAAATATAAAAGCATATACTTCTATGCTCAGATTCTTGGGGGACAGTTCTACTCTCATATTTGATAAAAATTAGTGATATTTCAAGAGAGCAATGAGGCGTGACTTACTTCTTGTAAATGTTTTTCAAGAGTTTTGATCTTTGTATCTGCTTGACTCTGATCACGGATCATATCAGCTCGAAATTCACCAATTGAACGTTCAAGTTTGTAGCAGTATATCTCCAATTGCGACAAGCGTCCACTGATTCCCTCGAGATGATGGAGTAGATTGTCAGCATACTTCTTCATGCATTTCTCAACAGCGTCTATTATTTCTTCTTTGGGATACTCATCTTGTTGGCCATAAACACTAACTAACTGTCTTTCTGTTCTGCTTTCATGGAAATGCTTCGCAAGGGAAAAAGACAATGATATAGTTTGTTAGAGTAATATAAATATGATACAAATAAATAGGACAAACTAGCTGATGAACACACTATTCCAAGATATAAACGTAGCCACTGTCATATTGCTCTGTTCTTACTTCCAAGAGAAAAAAAAAGTTGAACGCATCAGGAATGAGGCGTAATCCCTGGCATTGCCAAATACTACCAAATGTTTTGTTGACCCAAGTCACAGCATGGATTCACGGAAACCTCACATATAACAAGAAGTAGGACCACAAGAACTGGGTGGATTCATGTGCCTCTATCAGTAAACACCAAACACGAAACAGAAGCGAATTTGCCCACAAACAGTATTTCCTCAAACAGATGCTTAGTTTGGATTCGAGATGCAAAAAAATGTTCTCTCAACAGTTTGAATTAGATAAGTCCTTGGTGCCTGGATGGAAATTGTGATTATTGAACCTAGGGAGGGTATGCTATAAATGAAACCTCGCTACCGAAATACATGCAGCCAAATATACCGTGAATGCACATTCAAGATGAAGACAAGAGGATTTTGAACACAAGAACTTAACCAATACTGGTTTAAGATTAAGTAACCGAACCATCATCTGCATGGTTATTCAATATAGACAACAATGACTATCAATTACGATGATAGTGCCAGTTGGCTGCTTCTCATCAAAGACACAAACCAAAAAAATCAACTCCAATACATTAAAGGTTCTCAAAGATGTAGCTAACAAAGATATCTCAAAAACCCACCTTGCTCTTTTATCAGCAGGATCTAAAAATGTCATTTTTATGCTGCTGGCAGCTAAACCTACAACTAAACACCAAGAATAACATCACATCAACAAAAGTCGCCAAACAGACTTCTCTAATTTCCCCTTTTTCTTGACAAAAATTAGAGTTTGTGCCTTTTACTCCGAGTCATAAAACACAGATTTACAAAAAAGGAAAGAAAAAAAAGATTCACTAAGCCCCAGATTGCAACATCACCCAGCTTCGATCTATATCCATTCATATGCAAACTACGTTCCAATTTGCAGTAAATTGAACAATTAAAAGAGTAACCCCTTCGATCAAAAAACACCAAAACAGCAAGAAACAAGATGATACCTTTGGCGTCGGATCCGATCGCTTCCCATTTGATGAATCCTGGTTGCTGTAGTCATCGTAAGAACAGAGCACGTCGTCGGAGGCGAAGTCGAACGATCTCGGCCCTGACGAGGTTCGGCCTGAAGATCCACCCGAAGCCATAGAGATCAGATTCAAGGATCGAAGCTAGGGTTAGGGTTTTCTATCTATCGCCCTTCTTCTTTTTTTTTTTCCCTCACTTTCTTCGCCAGCAAGAGGAGGAGGCTAAGCAATAGACGATTAGAAGCGGTTGCTTTCGTCTTGGATTCTTTTTTGAGTTCACACATTTCCTATTGGGAATTTATCGGCATTTTACTCCTTGACTTTTTCTGATATTACAAATGAACCTCTTGTTATGAAATATCTGCGGTCCTAATCATGACAAATATAAAAACTACAAACAAATAAAAAAAAAGAAATAACAACAAAATAAAAAAAATAAAGAGTTTTTGTTTTATTTGAAATTTTATTTTTTCAACTAGAAACATTTGTGCTGTTTTTAATGAATTAACTAATATTTGAGATCTAGCAATAAAATTTGAATCAAAATCCAACCCTTCCACATCATGAGGCGTATGTATACTGAGAAGTACTGAATTCATACAAAACCAGACGGTGGAGATGGGTTTTGCATTTTGCATTTTGAGGAATGACGAGGAATCATGTGCAAACTTTTATTTTATTAATTTAAAGGGTGTTGCTATATGGACCCAAATAGGGGATCTAAGGCATGAGACAGGTGAGGTGTCACCATCCGGTTACATGATGTATTGTTCATGAACAGTATATCATGTAACCGAATGGTGACACTTCACATGTCTCATGTCTTTGGTCTCCTATTTGAGTTATGGAGGCATTAATTTAATTTAAAACGTGTTATCGCTACCGAAAG
>BQKN01061065.1:216119-235549 GCA_022839385.1 Asparagus kiusianus | reverse complement strand
TGAATTATCTTAGCCAAGGATTGCCTTTGTCTGAAGCGGCGAAGCCCTGCCGGAGAGTGGAGTCTGATTTTTTGAAGCAGCGAAGCTCTGCCGAAACGAGGAGTAAGGAGTTCTTCATCAGTCCCCTTCATTCACCCCTTCCTTTTCCTTAGTGCTGCCCATTAGCGGTGACCACTAAGAAGAGCTATTATCTCATTTTAGCCGAGATATACGCTTATAACTTCTGGATCTTACGCGGATCGACGAAGTTCTGTTTCTATATCCCTTCGCGGATAGACGAAACTCTGCCGGATTTTACCGGGAAGGATCTGAAGAGTCGGCGGTCCACGGATATCGACATCCCCGTCACAGGCCAACAACCCACGCAAGTGAGACCGAACCAAACCGGGATCTCGTGTTTATTTTCGATAAAGTTGTAATATTTTTTTGTTTTCATTTAAACTCTGTTGTAACGATTGAAGTTGTAACAGATACCAAAGCAATGAAAACAGCAACTTTTGACGAAAACAACTAGTTTGTGATTTGACGACATTCTTATCTTTTTGAGATTGAAGGCAGAGCATGAATAGCATCTTTGTCTGGCTTTGTAGACTTTATGGGAGCATCGGTTATATGCTAAGTTCAGCAAGTGCGAGTTTTGGCTATCCGAGATTAGATTTCTTAGTCACATCATTAGCAGAGAGGGCATTATAGCGGATCCCCCTAAGGTTGTGGTACTTGATTGTGAATCACCGACTACAGTTATCGAGATTCGTAGTTTCTTGGGTTTGGCAGGCTATTACAGGAAGTTCATTCAGGACTTCTCGAAGTATTTACCACTTACATGCCATACAAAGAAGGGTGTATAGTTTGTTTGGGGCACAAAGTGCTAGGAGGCCTTTGGAACACTAAAGGCCAAGTTTACTACAGCATTGATGTTGACTACTCCGAGCAAAGATAGGACGTTTTTCATGGATGCATCGTTAGCAGGTCTAGGAGGCGTTTTGATGCAGACCCAGAGGGTAGTGGCATATATCTCACGATAGTTAAGGACACATGAGTAGAACTACCCCTATGTATAACTTAGACTTAGCAGCAGTAGTCTTTGCACTGAAGACATGGAGACACTATCTGTATGGAGTACAGATCGAGTTGTTCATTGACCACCAGAGTCTGAAGTATCTATTTTCTCAGAACGAACTCAATTAGAGGCAACGGCGATGGGTTGAGTTTATTAAGGATTATGAGTTCATAATTTAGTACTATCTAGGGAACACGAACATCGTAGCAAATGCTTTGAGCAGGAAGCATCGATGTCAGATTACGACTTTGAGGTGCTTGTTGTATCAAGATCTTCATACTCTTAGTCAGTTTGATTTTAGGCCAGAGATTGGAGGGACCATCGTATTTTTGGGAGCTATGTTAGTACATCCATCTTGGTGTGATAGGGTGGTCAGAGCTCAACTAGAAGATTATTGGATTCAAACCCAGAAGGAGGAGATTAGCAAGGAGCCCAAAGCTGATTGGACCGTTGGGACAGA
This sequence comes from Asparagus kiusianus, assembly GCA_022839385.1. Lineage (NCBI taxonomy): Eukaryota > Viridiplantae > Streptophyta > Magnoliopsida > Asparagales > Asparagaceae > Asparagus > Asparagus kiusianus. The sequence goes on along the minus strand of BQKN01061065.1, from coordinate 234,029 downwards.
TGGAGACCTTCAGATGAAGGGCCGATTAGTTATGCCAGCTAATGTAGAGCTGAAGAGAGAATTGTTTGATGAGGTGCATCATACCAGGTATACAGTGCATCCATGCACAACAAAAATATACAAGGACCTGAAGAGACGATTTTGGTGGAACGGTATGGACAAGGAGATAGCAGAATATGTTGCTAGATGTTTTACCTGCCAGCAGGTGAAGGCAGTACAGCAGAGACCTGCAGGAATCCTACATCCTTTACTCATTCCAGAGTGAAAATGGGTAGATATCTCTATGAATTTCATTGTAGGGTTACCGAAGTTAAAGAAGGGGAATGTTTCTATTTGGGTGATAGTAAATAGGTTGACGAAGTCAGCACATTTCATACCAATGAGGACTACCTACACTGCTGAGACTTATGCGAGGATCTTTATTTGGGAGATAGTCCAACTTCACGGAGTCCCAGAGATGACCGTATCGGATCGAGGCTTAGTTTTTACTTCGTATTTCTGGAGGAGCTTTCATGATTCATTCGGCAACAGATAATTATATAGCAGTGTGTTTCACCTACAAATAGATGGGCAAACAGAGAGAGTGAATCAAGGATTGGAGGACATATAATGGGCTTGTATTTTAGACTTCCAGGGTAGCTAGGAGGACCACATTCCCTTGATCAAGTTCACTTATAACAATAGATATCAAGTGACGATTGGTATGGCTCCGTACGAGCATTGTACGGGAGGCTCTGTAGATCCCCGATTTGTTGGGTAGAGCCGGATGATAGCTTATTACTTGGACCAAAGTTTGTGAGGCATACTACTGAGAAGGTAGCATTAATTAGAGAGCATATTCTTGTCGCTCAGAGTCAGCAAAAGAGCTACGCGGATCAGAGAAGACAACCTATAGAGTTTCACATTGGAGATTTTGTCATGTTGAAGATATCACCAATGGAGGGCATTCAGCGATTTGGTAGACGGGGAAAGCCTGCCCTGTGATATATTGGTCCGTTCATGATAGTTGAGCGCATTGGAGCCGTTTTGTATCGGATAAATCTTCCAACATCGATGTTGGGTATACAGGATTTTTTTTCATGTTTTGATGCTTAAGAAGCATTTACACGATGAGGAGTAGCAGCGGGTGTTAGATGCCACAGATGATTGAGCTTAATGATGACTTGTCTATGATAGAGATTCTTGTTTGTATGCTTACCAAAGAGGAAAAGAAGCTTAGAAACAAGATTATACTGTTGGTTAACGTTCAATGGAACCGAAAAAGAGCTGCGGAGGCTTCTTGGGAGCATGAGGAGGATATGCGTCGTGACTACCCATACCTATTTGAGCAATTAGTTTGATTAATTTGTCTATGATTTGTTTATACACGTGATTGTCGATGCGGACATATTTGTATTTAACACTAGAATGTGGGTATTAATACTTAACTCCTAATCACTTGGAACACATTGTATATATATGGGGGTTTCTTGTTTGGATTTTTTACCCGATGTATTAGTTCTTCTTAGTTAGGGGTTAAGTGAGAGCACTTATATTCTAGACTGTTAAGTATAGATACTTCTGTAATACGTTTGTGGAATTTCGGGAACGAAATTCTCTTAAAGGGGGGAGAATGTAAAACCCCGAAAATTTGAATATTATGTGATAAATAATAATGAATATGTTATATGTGATAAATAACATATTTTAAAGTTTGAGTATGCTAGGAATTGACTTGATATCAATTCAATGTATATGTGTGAATATATGAGCGCAAATGCACAAATCATGCACGAAGAAGAAATCTGGAAAAATGATCAGTTAAGAGTATATATATTTTTCATACAGGTATAATTAAAATCTGAGAAAACTCAAAACAATAAAGTTGTATGTATCTTTAATATATTTTCAATAAATCTTAGATCACCTTATTCTAAGGTCGGATGTGAAAGTTACAGCCAAAATACTAAACACAATTTACAAAACTTTTTAGTAGTCGACTACTACTCAGAATAGTCGACTATCGGGAATTTTCTTAGGTTGTTAGGTTGCAGATTTTGGGTCAAATTAATTTTTCTTCAAGCCTAATTTATAACCTTATTTAAATAGGTTTTAAACCCAGTTTCTGAGACATATCACGAAAGAACATAGTCGTCATCTCCCCTCAAACCCTAGAGCTTATTCTTGGTGTTCCTCGAGGAGATTTGAGTCGAATCGTTGAGCGGAGGGAGAGATCGTATGCTTTTAAATGAGGAGGGATCTTGCACACATGTCCAGAGGCTTGACACAATATTGGAGGCAAGATCTCTTGCACCTAAACCTTACCTATAGTGTAGTTTATATGTTTAATGAAGAGATATGGTTATATCGATGCTAGATCTATTGTTAATCATGATAAAAAATAGAATTTTGATATAAAAGCTTCACCTAATGATTAGATCTACATGTTTTACTTGCTGCTCATAATATGAACGTGATCAAGATGAATTATATTGTGTAGATCTACGTTCAAGCCTCGTTTTCCAGGAATTAATCATGTTTAAAACCCTAAACTTGTGATGTAAAGGGGTTTATATGTTAATCAAGATTTGATAGACCCTAGATCTGGGATATATTGGTTCTGTAATCATGATTAGTTGAAATTATTTCTAGTTTTAAGTTTAATTTGTAAACATGATTCATGTTTATCTAATCGATGATTAGGGTTCATGTTAAGTTCTTGCTTAATGAAGAGATCAAAATTAAGTGAAATCAAGGGTTTAAATAATCATAGTGACAATTCTTTTTATTTATGAAGTCTGGATTTATATTGTATTAAAGTATAATTTATCACGCAATGATTGTAATGTGCTGTTCGTGCACAAATCTGTGCAGGTGTCGACTTAGTAGTCAACTACTAAGTGTAGTAGTCAACTACACAGATCCAAATTGACTTAACAAAGACTGAGTTTATACAGAGTAGTCAACTAATTCTCTTATTAGTCGACTACTAATCCTAAATTGTGTATAACAGAGTCTGGTGGACTCAGTGTAGTCGACTACTAAGATTGATTTTCTGTTTTATGCATTGTTTTGTTTTGAATTGTGAGTACGGGCTAGAGTTACTTGATATAGATATAATTACAAATGAATACTATTTTAGTACATGTGGTAATACCTTAGAGAGGTATTTAAATAAGTATTAATTTTATTACACTCTTCTTATGACATGGTATCCGCACTGTTGTGCGAAGAGGTTAGTGAACCTATATTTTTGGTATCCGCACTGTTGTGCGAAGAGGTTGGTGAACCTATATTTTGGTATCTGCACTATTGTGCGAAGAGGTTGGTGAACCCATATTTTTTGTATCCGCATTAGAGTATACGCAGAGGTTGTTGAACTTATATTATGGTATCCGCACTAGAGTGTGCGCAGAGGTTGTTGAACCTATATTATGATATCCGTACTAGAGTGTGCGTAGAGGTTTGTGAACTTATATTATGGTATCCGCACTAGAGTGTGTGCAGAGGTTGTTGAACCTATATTATGGTATCCGCATGATTGTGCGTAGAGGTTGGTGTACCAATATTATTGTATCCGCACGAGTGTGTGCAGAACCTATAGTTTCATTTCCGTATAGTTATACGCAGAGATTGAAATGGTTAATAGTTGGCATGCACGGGGGTGCCATTATTTGAAAAGAATCAGAAAAGATAACTTATATGACTTGATAGCCCAATGTGTTTGGCGGAAGTTAAATATGATGGTATAACTCATTTTTTTGAGTAGTTTTACACCTGAGATACTCACTTGCTAGTACACGAGATATATATATTCTACCCTGATATTGAATATGATGTTTCACTTATATGCTTTCTTTTCATGCAGTTTGAGTATTATTATTTCTTAGTTACGAGGGAAGAAAAAGGATTTCAAGGTAGACTATGCTTAATAGATAGAGCCTCCACATCATGTACTAGTCCTTCCCCTGGGGGCGGGTGTAGGTGATCTTGCTTAAGCATGCTGATGCTTTTCTTGTTGTTCTTTTTATTTTTTATTTTACCTTTCAGGTGGTTCAGATCGTCGGAGAGTCGTATGATGACGGGATTCAGGCATAGTCGTCATCATATGAGCTAGTAGATGAGACTCCATGGTAGATAGACTTTATTTTTAGTTATTAGAATTTTCTTTATTTTTCTCATTTTGTTAAGGCTGATACATTCCTATTTGATCCATATCATGATACATTCATATATTTCATGGTGACAGATGTACTCGAGACTTGTTAATTAAGACATGATTTATTTATAGGACATTCTTTCTTTTATCATGTCAGTTGCTGTTATTTTTTTCCTTTTTCCTGTTTGTACCTGCACTATATTTTTGATTCTACTAGAGAATATTACTATGATTGGTGAAACTTTTTGTTGCACAGTATGGGTGCATGGCAAGTTTAAAATCTCTGAGTTCATCTTGGACTGCAGCCATGTATGAAACCAGGGGCGTCACATCTTGAAAACCTCAAGATCACCAACTACGACCGCTATGACTAGTACACCAAAGGGTTAACTCATGTGTCCCTATCTAGGGGTGAACTCACGTGGGTACATTCTGACCTTATAGGTATGAGCAATGGAACTCATCCAAGGCACACCGGAAAGATGCGAAAGGTAAAGGGAAAATGTGCAATGTTGTGGCAGTCCTTTATAGTGACGACGAGCAGCCAGCCTCCAAACTCGCTAACACTGAGGATGAGGCCATCGTGGTGGTCATCACGTTTAAGGAAGAAGAGACAACAATTAAGGCGACATGAGAGGCATAAGTGTTGGTAGAGATCACAGCTCAGAATGTGAAGGAAGGATTCAGGAGTTATTGGTTGTTCCACCAATAGTACAATCGAGCCAATCTGAAGGGAGATTAGGGCACTCATGACAAGTAGATAGCAAATCCTATGGTGGTAGCACCTCTTGCAGCTCTGAGAGCAAGTAGGGACAACCCTGGGCTCGACTGATCATGCCCATTCAACATTTTAACACTAGCACCAAAGATGAAGGCGGCACCATAAGAAGCCCTAAATAACCCAACGGTCTACCTCACTAAGATCTAACCCTCAAAGAAAGAGTCCAAGGACCATTCATGTGCACGTTGCCACCGGATGGAAAGGGACATCCCTATGGGTCATGTTCTAAAAAGGACACACTTATATCGTCCATCAAGCACACGAGGCCACTCTATTTCATTGGGTACTTACGCTCATCGAAGATAGAGCATATGCAAGTTGATCTTGGGTCAGCTATCAACATCGTTTTGAGGAGAATGTTACACTTTCTTCAGATACCGTTGCAAGGGCTATGTCACACTGACACTAGGATCTTCAAGTTCAATGCTAATAGTAGTGACCCACTCGGGAAGATAAAACTCAAACTATAAATTGAAGTTCTTAGGTTAGATGTTATATGGTATGTCATCGATGCTGGACCATTGTATGATGTCCTATTAGGGTGGCCCTAGATCTATGAGAATGTGCTTGCTCCTTCTACTCTATATCAATGCATCAAGTACAATGACCCAATTAGGGTTGAGCACATGATCTATGCAGATGAATGACCCTTTAGTTGCCTTAAGAGCTACTATGCCAATGCTCGACTCTACTAGGAAGATCGCCATGATGATGACATGGTGAATGTGTTAGCTATTGAGCATCATGGAGACACCACTGAAGCAAGTGTAAAATTGACTGAGAGTCCTACCTTAGTCATCAAACCTAGTGTAATAAGTTTTGAATTGGATTGTAAGCACACCACTATTTAAGGGGTGTAATTGTTATCAACAAAGCGATTCATTTTGATTGTTCCTCACGTGTGAGTTCTGTTGTTAATGATTAGGGTATAATCCTAGAGCAAGAGATAAATGCCTACACGTCAATCTATATGCCTAAAGCTGACCTGCGTCGAAGTAACTAAAGGGCTAGAAATAAATGTGAGGTGTACATTGTGGTCCCCACAAAATTGAAAAAAAATTAAATGGCGATATATTTTAGGAAAGCTGGTCTGACTTCCAACTAGACCTCTAATGAGTAGTTCGATAAGGAAGTCTCACAGTTCCACTATTATAGTGTCAAGGCCTAAAAAATAATGCAACACTAGGATACAACCTGAAGGAAATCATGCTATGTCTACATGCATAATACACAGCGGAAGACATGTATGAAAAAAATTACTAAGCATGTAGAGAGCATGAAATATTCATATGGACCGTCTAATTAAATCTAACATGATTCTTATTGTTAAGAGAGCATACAAGGTTTGAAAGTCATACTTTTGTAGCGTGATTCGATAGTGAATCGAACAACCTTTAGCTTGCTCTCTTTGATGTAAAAAACTCCTCATAGTGGATCTCCAACTCTTTAAGTAAACCCGAAAGCTATTGGATGCTGCTTGAGACACGAGGCAAGATATCCACCCCGGGGTTCTTAAAATCCTACTTCTCAGCCCCTGTAATAAATTACAGATATGAGATCCTGATCCGATATCTAATACCTAAGATGTAGGATTTATAGAAAAACAATTCTGAGTAACCAACGCACCTGAAGGTGAAGCAACAACTTGCTTCTTCTTGATGAGTGAGGCTAGGAATTCAAGACAGTTTCTTTTCCAGTGTCCTGACTTGTGACAATGGAAGCATTCTGTAGTCATCATTTTTGCCTTCCCTTTGTCCTTCTTGACAGCCTTCTTAACGCCTTTCTTTGGTTTAGTAGTTTTCTTCATTCCCTTTTTCTTGGCAACCAGTTTGCTAGAAGTGAAAGAAGATTTTCCTATAACCAAGGCTGGTATTTGTCCTTTTTTCATAGAACTCTCCTCCTGTCTTAACAAATTAAGCAAGGCAGGAAGAGTGGGCTCCAGATCCATCATCAAGAACTATGATATGAATCGGGAGTAGGCTGGTGTTAAGGATTACAGAACGATATCTGTATATCTATCTGCATCTAGGCCTGCGTTCAAAAGTTCAAGCTCATTGACATAGGTGAACATTTTGAGGACGTGGTCCCCAACAGAAGATCCCACAGTCATTTTCGTCTGGAACAAATTCCTAGACGTCGCGTACTTCATTTGTCACGGTTGCTCACCATACAGTTCTTCTGTATTATGAAATATGGATCTGATATCCATATTCTCATGTTGCCTCTGATGGACCAAATCCATAGAGGTAATTGTGAGACATTAAGCAAGTGAACAATCTCTATCCCACTTTATGCGGATTTCATTATCCGCTATAGTGGGTTCTGGACCTAGAACGGGTTCCAGTGTTGTGAGGACATATGATACTTTGTCATAAGTTAGGGCAATTTTAACATTCCTCAACCAGTCTTTATAGTTAGGACCGATTAACTTGTTCTGTTCTAGTATGAGTTTTAAGCCAGACATAATGGCCTGAAAGAGAGAAAAAAATATTTTAGCAAATGTTCAATATGTTCAATACATAAAATAGACTTGGTTCATTTTTATCTAAGTTATGCCTCCTACTATTTTTCAAGTCCCTCAAAACCTTTATAAGAGGTGATCGGAAAACAACTCCTTGTTTTCAAGTAGGATCAAGATCCAATTATCATTGAATGTATCAACCTTGACGATGGCCAACAAATCGATATACTCAATAATTGGTAGACAATTTTTGTCTTTTACATTCTTATAATTATTGATATGATTTCACCCATAGTCTTTTATGACATTGACGATGGCCAACAAATCATAAAATGCTAGTTAAGTTTGTACCCATCATTTCTTGACCGGCTTAAATTTAACTTATGCATACTCTTGACGAAGGCCAACAAAGTTGCATAACCAACTTAAGCTATCCTTATATGTTATATACAGATGAATACTACTTAGCCATAGAATAGTATTGCCTTGACGATATCCAACAAACAAAGTATTTATAAGCTTAGTAGTATTCAACTGAAATGATGGAGGGCTACGGACGATTTCATAAATCTTTTACCATAATCAAACTTGATATAGTTTAAATATGCTCTATATTTATACTTGCAACAATTAAACTAGTCAGGTAAGTACAAGATTGGTGGGAGGGTTCCGAGATATTCACCGGGAATATTCATCGGACTTTAATTAAGTAACCGCCGCTCTTTAAGACTATAACGCGAAAGATTGGGCATCACCCCTAATCTTAAGTTGGGCATCACCCCATGAGCTATATCTCATAATTACTTTCCTAGACACTAGTTAAAAGTTCGTTCTAAATACATCTTTTTTAACTGCTTTAGGTTTATTTATCTTTCACACTAACGCTATGTTAATGTCGGTCTCACCACTCTATGGTCAATAAACTCTTATTGCCATGTCTCATAAAGTTTAAAAATAAGTTTTTATAATAAAAACTGTTCTCTAGTGAGATAAAGATATAAAGTTTACAAAATATAGCACCCAATTGTATTGACATCTACAATTGGGGCACAACCAACATATCATTATATGTAATGTAAAACTTACATAGAATGGTAGTGGACAGCTAAAGAAAATAAAATGTAACTACACTAATTATATTTTAGCAAGCCATATGCAACTCCTTGCGGTGCTTGTTCCCTTGCAAACTCTGTATTATTACAATCATATAAACATAGGACGTGCAAGCCCCATTTATAATGGAAAAATCATCTCGTAGGATGGGTAATAATATTACATTAAATGTAAAGCAAAAGCTATAAATGAAATAACTAAACTAAGCAACCATAACCCCCCACACCCGAACAAGGGCCTATACTAGTAGGCGTAGCCCATGATCGGTGAGCAAGTGCCTAAACCCGTACGTGTAGCCCATGCTCGGGGAGGGAAGAGGTCGTAAATAATTATTACATTTCTAACTTTATTACATAAATACAAAACATACAAGAGAATAGTTGTCCACTACCATCCATAAACATAACATCCACGCAAGATGATAAATCATATAACATAATCAACATTAAGAAATATGCATCTATCTAGTTATGCAACATATTGGAAACTAGATAGCATAAGGATTATCCAAACTCAAATATGACTAACAAGCTTCTAACATACAACTACACTAGTTATAATTAATTATTTTACAATTTATACAAGTGTTGTTTTACTCTTAAAAACGTATGAACCAAAAATCATATTTTTGAATCAACAACTTGTATAACTTATTACAAAATAACTTGAATTAATTAACTAGTTTCATCTAAACTAGAAATTAGAAGCAAGAATAAGGTCCTCCATGAGTTAGATGTACATGTTAAGATTCAATTAGATGGAACCATGGTTCTGATACCATGAAGAAAATCGTGCTATGTCTACATGCATAATACACAGCGGAAGACATGTATGAAAAAAAAATACTAAGCATGTAGAGAGCATGAAATATTCATATGGACCGTCTAATAAAACTAACATGATTCTTATTGTTAAGAGAGCATACAAGGTTTGAAAGTCATATTTTTGTAGCGTGATTCGATAGTGAATCAAACAACCTTTAGCTTGCTCTCTTTGATGCAGAAAACTCCTCGTAGTGGATCTCCAACTCTTTAAGTAAACCCGAAAGCTATTGGATGCTGATTGAAACACGAGGCAAGATATCCACCCCGGGTTTCTTAAAATCCTACTACTTCCTCTTGCTCAAAGATTGCTAGAGTTTAGTAAGAGGTATAGCTCTCTTGTTTTCTCTTATGAAAATTTAATTTTCATTAGCCTTTCATGAAGAGAGAGAGCTCATATTTATAGAGTGAAATGTGTTCATGACATGAATGACTCATCCTATGAGTCATGTAATGAATCATCAAAAATTAATGATTAATCAAGTGAGTCATGTAATGAATCATTACATTTTAAAACCATGTGCTAATAAACCATGTGCTCAAACCATACCACTAAGTGACTCATCTCATGACTCATTATACATGGTATGTGTATTTCATAAATGAGAATACTAAATTATTATTACTAATATAGTATTTCATAAATACGGTATATAGTATTATTCCAATATTTAACTAATTAATCACTATATGACCAAATAAATCAAGAGTTGACAAAAAGTCAACTGTTGACCAAAAAGTCAACTAGTTGACTAAAAGTTAACTATATGAGAAAAATACTGGAATTCATTTCCTAAGCACATAGCATTCCGATTTTACCGATATACATAACCGTTTATGTGTATCCGGTAAAAAAATCATATATGCGTATCAATCATACACATCACTCTATAAATTGTGTTTTATAGGATTCAAGTACGCGCTTGGTGTGACTCTAGGGCCCAACTCAAAAACTCGGTAGTGGATCATATCCACAAGTACAACAGAGGTGCTAGCTGCAAATGAAGACTATCCGGGTATGAGTTGTGATAAAGGTCTGCAAGATGCTTATCCAATTTTATCAGGACCACTCAGTGATAATACCGTATAGTCTGATCTCTTCGTCAAACCATGTCAAACTATTGAGCCTAGGGTATGGAAAACTGTCAAACCCTAATTGCTCAATTAGTGTTTGTTAATATTAAACTCATAACCTATAAGATCAAACTGACACTCAGTTTATCTTATTTACCTCGGCCAAGGATTTCTAGGTTATAGTTATATCAAACAATCTTATGACATTAACCCCCTATACTGGGAGAGACGAATCCCATATTGGCATCTCAATATCTACTTATGCCTCGGGATGTACCCAACAAGAACCGTTATGCACAACTCAATGAGAACTGTGGTTAGGTAAAAGTCTAAGTACACCTATACTGACATGTAAGATATTGCACTCATGCCTCAGATCAAGAGACTACTATGTACTATATCACTTGAGAACTTCTATTTGAAAGTTAAGTATAATTACCGGCTAGATGTTCTCATTGAGTCGTTCAGTCAACTCATTCATTAATGAGTCACCTGTATACTTTATCTTAATGTCTCACATCAAGAATCCAAGAGATGGATCATCATCCTACCCAAGGAGAAATAGAGTATACACTAGTCTTCCCAAAGTGATGATGTCTCATTTTAACACTTCATTGACTAGGAACATTTTAGAATATTTGATAACGACAAATCAGATCTCTTCATTACGATCATATTTGAAATGTCTGATAGTCTGGTATCATTCTAAGGACTTTATCTGTATGAAAATACCAGATAAATCTGACCAAAATAGCATACTATTATTTTGAACATGGATGTTATATTCATATATGTCCTGTTATAATATACAATTATTGCCTACAAGGCACCTATATCTAACACGACCTGCATGTGTATCAAGGGCTTGATTTTGAGAAAGGCCATGCCTATCAGGTAAAGCCCTTCATCCTAAAAGGGAATGCTAAATATTATTACAGGAAGATGAGAAGGGGACTGGACATGAGACCCTGCCAGAAGCATAGAAACTAGACTCAGATTCCCCAGGCTAAGTTAGCAACCATTATTCCTACACTGAGATGTGAAATTTAGACATTAGCATAGGCGTAGATTTTCAACAACTCTTGGCGAATATAGTGTCTATTGTCCCCAACAAAGAAGAATCAATGCCATTTGACTATGATAAAAATATACACTTCTGGGCCCAGCAAGCTGGACTACCAGTGGGAGATGCGATTCGAACAATAAGAGCCTCTGATTGACCACAAATGGAGGACTACTTAGGTGATGCAGCTACTTGTAATCCCATCTTCATCAATGTGAATCTCACCCCCCCCCCATGAAATTCGAGATCTAATCACCTTATCAACATGCTTGCCTAAACTTATAAGGACATGTCGGGTCTTGTCTAAGACATGGCTATCCACTGCCTCAAACATCACAGCTCGATGCAAAGCAAGTCGTGCAACCCCAGTGACCGTTGAAACCAGATCTGGTGAGGGACATTGATAAAGAAGTACCGAAGCTCCTTGATTCCAAGTTTATCAAAGAGGTGTACCTACGAAGTAGGTATCAAATATCAATCCTATTCTTAAGAAGAATGACACTATTCAAGTTTGTATCCGCTACCACAACCTAAATGTAGCATGGCCCAAAGATGAATATTCCTTATCGATCATGACATTATGATCACAATCCATGTGACTTCAAACTCATGCCATTTAGATGGGTACTTTAGTTCTAGCCAGATCAAGATGCACAAAGAGATTGTAAGTGCACTGCATTCAGAACCCTAAGAGGGATCTTTGCTTATATGATAATGTTATTCGATCTGAAGAGTGCTAGAGTAAACAAGCGATGAGTAGATCTTTAGTGAACAATTATGGAAGTCTGTGGAGTGTTATGTTGATAACCTAGTAGTTAAAAGCAGGTGGAAAGAAGACCACTTCCATGACCTAAGGATAGCCGTTGAAATCATGGCGAAACACGATCTCAAGATTAATTTGGCTAAGTCGTTCTTTAGTATGTCTAGCGATAAATTCCTAGGACTCACCATCAAGGCCAAAATAATTCATGTCAACCAAGACAAAGCAAATGCAATCTTGGAACTGCCACCCCCAAGAAATCTCAAGCAAGTCAAATGTCTTCAGGGCTAACTAGCATACATAAGGAGATTCATCTTGAATCATTTATGGTCGATGCCAACGTTTTGGCAAATTGATGCACAAGAATGCTTTCTTCATATAGGGTGAAGCATGTTAGAAGGCATTTGACGAGATCCCAAAGAGAACATTCCTCCAAAACATAAGTTGGAGGAAGATAGTTATGACATCCTGGAGTAAAAACTTAGTTGACTTTTTATTTGAGGCTTGTTCCTTGGTTTAAAGAGCTTCTAACCTATGTAGGATTATATCCATCTTTGCTTCAAAAGCTATCTTTGACTTTAGTAAAAGACCATTAGATTGGGTAGAGCTGATGACACTCTTGCATCATAGTGGAAACACTGTATTATTTTCCCAAACAAACTCTCTAAAAATTCCCAATCTTCATCATCGTTTTCTTCATAAATTGACCTTGACACAGAGATTCTAAGCATGTCTTTGAAGAATAATTCAATCTTTCATAGATGATTTGGTATATCACCACTTTTCTAGACCATGATGAAGACATTGGATAAGAAGATCCTTAAACCTATCAAAATACTTTCAAAATGGCTCTCCTGAGACTATCTTAAATATTGTTCTCAAGCTTTACCATTTTAGAAATTAGAAAGAATTTTTTCAGAAAAACAGTAACAAATTCATCCTAGGTTGAGATAGAATTTGTGGGTAAGCTATACAACCATTTCTTGGCTTTGTCCTTAAGAGAAAATAGGATAAATATAAGCTTATCATATCCTTTGATAACTCTCTAGTCTTAATCATAAGACAAACATTCTCAAACTCAGATATAAAAATATATTCATCTTCGGATTCATTTTCTAAGAACTTTGGAAGCATATTTATGAAATGAGATCTATGCTCAAAATTAGCTCCATTAACATTAGGAAGCCTAATGTAAGAAGGGATCGGGTTCCTAGTAGGATAACATATATCTTTAAAAATGGGTGGATTAGGATTTGTGATTTCTTTAGTTTAACAAATTAATTCAATACAGATTAAACGATTGGTATTATCCCTAATCTAAACTTGCATATGCCAAAATAAATTCTTTTAGACTTTTTAATATCTAAAAAGAAAATTAAGAAAAAAGATCAAAAAATTTATTTTTAATTTTAATTTTTCTATTTAGAGGAAAAACTAAAAGACCTAAAAAAATAGTAAGAAAAAAGAAGATGGATAAAAGAAATACTTAACTAAACAAATCAAGAGCAACCACTTAAAACAATCGCCCTTAATTCTAGAGTTAAGCTTAAACTCAACTAGACAAGCGCCTAACTAAAAACACCTTGAGTGAAAAAAATTAAATTTTATATGATCAATTAGCTATGTAAGGATAGTATATTTTATAGGGAGGTGAAGGACCAATTAAGTACCTCTTTATCAATGGAGGACCTATGGAAAGGTACAAGGGAAGGTTCAAAGTAAGGATAAAGAATTTGTGCCATTAATCTTGTCTTACTTTAAAAGTAGTAAACTTAACAAATTATACCTATGACTCATGACATATGAAGACTTCATTGCTTCTACTTAAGTCAAGATTCTAAAGCACCATGCAAGTCCTCTTAATTTTGAACTTAGATATCATCCTTGTATATTTGCTTGCTAGCTTGCTATGTTAATCTGCTTGCATTATTTATTTATTTTTTTTGTTGACAAGGGAACATTGGTCAGTACCTCCACTTAAACTCTCTTTGGAGTCCGCCGCACCCCGGTTCGAATCCCCCCAGTCCCCAACAATCCACAAGGAGCTACCCCTTAAGTACCAGGGGGCTCATCCCCAGCACGTGGGCGAGCGGTGTGTGGATCGGGCGAGACGCGAACTAGAGACAGCGGGTCGAGCCGCTACTGACCAAGTAAACCCCGGGTCCCCCCACCCCCTAAAGCCAGAGGGACCAGATGAATGTGGCAACAAGGATTCGATCTCCTGATCAACGGGCACGAAGCCTGGGAGAATCTCTCTCCCCATGTGGAGCTGACCAGGAGACCCATCTTGCGGGGGTATCTGCTTGCATTATTGATTTGCTCTGATTGTTGACTTTACACAATAAGGCTTTGTGAGCATTCTTCTATCATCTATGAACTTAACTGAAATATACAATACTTAAACATAATATTAGTATGTACTAATTTAATTGTCATTAGCCAGAATACATAGGGTGCACACTCTAGCTACTGCCAGCCACTAGTAGCTCAAGCTGAAGAGGAATACGCTCTGTAGAAAGGGAATGTCTCTTAAATAAAACTGATAAATGCGATGAAAACTAAATAAATGCACCAGAAATCATATATCCTATTAAAAGTAAAATAATCCGATAAGATAAAATAACAAATCAAAAGGGAACTCCTCCGTTGCCCTCACTTTCTTTGCCCTAGGATAGGAGGGACATGTGTCATGATGACAACAAATTCTTCCCATAGGAAGAACTGATAAGCCGAGGTGACAAACCAATGATGTAGACAAGGACCCACCGTATTAGGGGTGCATTTGGTTTGGATACGGTTCAAATATGCCACTTATCATAACCGTAATCACTTTCTGAAAATGGATACGGATACGGATGCGGTTCGGATATTCATCAGTAAGAAAATAGATTATCATATCCACATTAAACGGAAGCCGATATGGTTTGAATATTAGAGAGTCGAATACGGATATGATATGGATCGATACTAATCGGAGTATTGGAAAATAGATATGAATAGGATATGAAAATAAATACATATGATTTTAATAACTCGCAAAGTAAGACAAGTTACTTATTAGAAGGCTCTTCTACTGTGGGTTCAATGACTGGTTCAACGGGGGGTTGGACTATGTGTTCTTCATTAGAAGCTTGAATTGATGGATTAGACGACATGATTCTAATACCTATTCATTAAAATTTATAAACTTAATCAAACAAAAAAATATAATGATGCAAATTACAATCATATATGCAACTAAAAACAATTAGGACTAATAGGTTAGGGATTTTTATCAAATAACTTAGGGTTTTTCAATTCAGTCAACAAATGCTAGAAATTAGGGTTTTTATCAAAAAAATAGGTCTTAGGGTTTTGAATTCACCTTAGTGATATACCAAATTGAGAAGAAGAGGAGGTTGGACGTCGTCGATGGTCGTCGTCGCGTTAATCAAGAGGATGAGGCGGCCGCGGACTTCTTGTAGAGTTGACCCACGAAGACGACCATCATTATATTTACCACTAATGTTGGTCTTCTTGTTTTGATGATGTTTAACAAACAATTTACCACTAATGTTGTTTGTCTAGTATTTGTGTTTTTGTATTTATTATAGACAAACAACGAGTTGGAGGTTGGATGGAATAGAGCTTCAACGATCACATCAATAAGGAGGTTGGCGGAATGTCGGGTTGAAGCTCTTACAATTCAAAGTTAAAGATCAAGTTCAAGCTTCATCCGCAAGTGTACCAAGTCAAGCTTAATTGAAGATCAAGATTGCTTGGGTAATATAGTTTTAGATTTTATATTATGTGTGTCATATACTCTAAGCTCAATATCTATACACACACATTTATTGGTTTCTTCGTATATATATATAGTTATATATATATATATATACATAAGTTTTGGTTTCTATGCATATATATATAGTTATATATATACATACATAGTTTTTGAGTTTTCATGTTTATAAATATGAAATCATATATCTCATATTTACTATTGTGTTTTTTGAAAACATTGCATAGACTATGTAATTTTTGTGAAAATATTATCTTATTAGTTTATAGACTTAAATATCTATTTATACATGTTTTACTAAGTCTATAAAAATATTTTACAAAGTTTCAAAAGTTGGTTTATGTCAAAACATCAAAATTCAAGTATCTCATATTTTCATGTTTTGGACTATTTTGTAAAATGATGATATTTTTCATTTGGAAAGTCCTTTTTGGAAACCAGTCATTGTAGCATGTTTATTATCATGTCTATAATTATTCCCCAAAGTTTTACATTTTTTGGAATTTATTTGATATTTTTAAACAGTGTTTTAAAATCAGAAAAACAGTTTTCAGAATCAGTTTTCTGCTGTGTCAGTCCTCGGTCGACCGCACCGGTCGACCGCTCATTTGTTCTTTCGTCAGCATGCAGTAGAGAGTTGGTCGGTCGACCAAGAGCTCCATCGGTCGACCGAAGGATTTTCCGGTCGACCGACAATAGAGCCGTTGGCTCCTAACGGCTATTTCTGAGCTGTTTTTCTGGGGGCTGTTTTGTCATTTGGTCTGGGGTTTTTTTGTTGAGATCTTGAGTGGGTATAAATACCCCATTGCTGATCTCTTTTTGACCAATGAAAAGAAGTTTTTAACAAGGGTTTTAAAAAGAGTTTAAGTGTGGTTTTACTGGTTGTTTAAAGTTTGGGTTTTGTTTACAAAGGAGGAAGCTTCACTGCAGATTGAGGGATTCTTTCTCAATCTTCTTCATCATCTTCTTTGTGTTTTAGAGAAGTTTTTCTAAACTCAAACTCTAGCTTTACATTTATATACTTGTTTGATTATCATTGCTCTTAAGCTAGATTTTATATTTGAGTTTAGTTGAATTGATTTTATTTACTCATTGTTACACACACCCACATTGAGCTTTTAGTATTTATATACATAGTATAATTGGGTGGTGAGAGTTTGTAACTTTGAGTTGTGCTTAATTGAGTTCTCACCTTATTAGAGAGAACAATTATTTGTTATATTGTGCTTAATTGTGAGATCACTTTGTAATACACTTGTACACCGAGTGAGGAGTGTGTGGTGAGAGTCGGGGATCGTTCCAAGAGGAGTGGCGTCGGTTGACGAGCCTAGGGAGAGGTTGTAACCGAGCACTTGAGGGAGACACGGCTAGGTCCAACACTTGTGAGGGTGTAGAGTGTGATTGCAAGAGTGTCAATTATAAAGTTTTCGGTTAGCTAGAAAACCGAGTGTGAGGTGTAAACATTATTCGGGTGAACGTAGAAAACCCGGTTGTGATAGTGGAGTATCTCCTTGAGGTGAGGAGCGGGGACGTAGGTCGTGGGGACCGAACCTCGTAAACATATTCTTTGTTTGTGATTGCATTGGCGCACTTATTTTCATATTCATATCTTACATCGCCATTGTGTATTGCTTGTTGATCATTTTGCCCTATCACATTTGTAGTTAAATTGTTTACCCATTGTGTTAGTTTTTATATCCTTGCACGTACATTGTCTATATCTCTTTGTTAGGATATATCTTATTGTTTATATATCCTTGCATATATTTCTATCATATAGGATATATCACCTTGTGTATATTGCATATTCTTGCACATAACTCTTTGTATATCTATCTTGCAAGAATATATTTATTAATTAGTTTTAATTGGCATTTAAATCGGATTAGATTAGCATATGACCCTAATCACCCCCCCC
>BQKN01061065.1:185505-203151 GCA_022839385.1 Asparagus kiusianus | reverse complement strand
ATGTAACCAAAACAAATTTATAAATCATCCAACATAAATCATGATTGATTGAGAGCACGTATTCATGTATCGTTATGAAACATAGTGTCTCAATATATAAACAAAACAATGTCTCAATAAAAGTAGTATATAGATTTATGAAATCAAAAGAGCGAAAAACATGAGAATCATGAAAAAATATTTTTGATTGAAAACAAAACATGAGGACCATGAAAATCATGACAATCATGAAAGTCCAAAAGAAAAAAATCAACCAAATGAAATCATAAATCAATCAATTAAACCATAATAACTTAAAAACAAACCAATATCAATTTTTGTCATATTTGACAAGAAAATAAGAGAGTCAACCATATCAAGCTCTTAAGATTGTTACAACCTATATAAACATTTAGCACCCGGTAAACATGATTTTGAAATAAATAACCGATAAATCTGGGGGTTGCTTAAACATAAACCTCTTATCAAAATTAAAGTCAATAAAATGAAAACAAAAGAATTGACCAAAAAATTTGTTTTCATTTACTAAAATTTTAAAACACATTTTTCAAAACTAAGAAATGAAAAATAAAAATACTAAAAATCTTTATTTAAAATTAAAAAGATTTTGGCACACAAGCATTCTTGGTAAGGAAAGATTTAGGGACATGACCCCTATCATTTAACCTCAAAGCCGTAGGGTTATAAACCCATTTGGGCGTATTTAGTGCACTAGTCTGGTCATTACAATAATTACTCAAATAACACTTTCGATTGTAATATGTGCAATGAAAGAGGCCCATTTGTTTTTGTGGACCATTTAGATGTGTACAAGAAACATTTACAAGTAAAGATAATCTTTTAAAATTATTTTGCAAATGTAAAACATTATCAAACAAATGTGGTCTATTCGAAAAATTTGGCAAGTTTGAACAATTTCTCAAATCAAAATAAAACTTTGTCAAATGGTCAAATCTACCATAAAAATCACATTTAAACTTATGTGGTCTTTTAGAAACATTTGGAAATATGAAACCTTTTTCAAATCAAAACAATATTTTGCCAAATAGCCAAAATAACCACAAAGATCACATTTAAACACATGAGCATGCCTATAATGAACTTTATAAGTATGTGCATGTGCATGTGCATGTGATGATGAAGCTTAATGGGATGCACAAACATGATTAGATTTGATGGGTTTTCGTGCATTATAACAAAATCTAGCAAGATGGCCTTTATGATCGCAATTTATGTATTTGTAGACCTTGCTATACATGTGTGCATAGTGAGTAGATGTTTTGGAAGAATTATCATGGGACTTTAAACACAAGTCCATAAGCTTATTACTTTAGCAATATAAGTTTTCAATGTTGAATCTAAAGATGAAATGTGATTCTTAACATGATTCAATTCTGTAGGTGTAAATTTTGATCTCCCGAAATAGGGATTTTGTTTGTATTGATAAGAATAGCTTATTACAAACTAATGAATCGAAATTACAACAGAAGCAGAGGGAATGCCCTCCTTGTTTAACGTGGGGACTTTGATAGAGATAGGATGCCTCGCTCGGTTCTCACATCGAGTCTGCTTTCCTTGGACGATTCGACCGAGGTTGCTGATGAGCTTCAGTATGTAGTAGAAGCTCGTGCTAGTCGAGTTCGAGTTTTCGAGTTCGACGGTGATCAGGACCCGAAGCTAGGAGAGGATGCTACAGTGCAAAGGTCATGCAAAGAGCTTGTCGTCAACTCCATCGAGAGTTGAGAGTGTGGTTCAGCTAACTGATTGAATTAATCAATTAACTATAAGCCAACTGAACTGCTGAACCCTTTCTCCATGGCCGGAAGAAGTTCTTAAATAGATGAGAGACGGCGTGGTCACTCCCTTGAATCATGGGATTTGACCATATACTATTGAGAGATACCATGCTTCTTACTTGTACCATGAGCGGCCGTTTGAGAGGCTCGAAGCGTTGTACCCTCTCTCTTTCACATCACGGGAGCGGGAAGACCCATCCCTGTACGTGACATTATGGCTGCCTGATGTCCTAGTGAGTTTGGCGAGCTTGCCAATCGCCGGGCTTGACTCGTGCAGGCGAGTCGGGTATGCAGGCGAGCCGAGCATGTGGTCGAGTCTAGCTACACAATGGGTTTAACCCATCACTTGTACTATGAACGAACACTTGATGGTCTTGGAGTACCTACGCTTCTTCCCTTTACGTTATAGGAAGTGGGAAGGCCCATCACTGTATGTGATGCTGCGGCTGCCTAGTAGTCGAGTGAGTCTGACAAGTTTGTCGATTGCTTGGCGACTTGCTTGGTCATTAGGCAAACTTTGGCAGCTCGATCGAATTTAACTCTGTAGGCGTATAAAACTGCCTATAGGTCCCTTAACACAGCTCGACGACGGTAATTCGACAAAATCGACCATCGGGCGACGTATCCAGGCATGACCGTTAGCCCGCAACACCGAAGCCGGATGATACGCGACGAAGCGGGTTAACGAGGATACGAAGCTGACGAACCGCACGTAAACAATGGAATGAATCCACTCGCGTGCGGAATCAAGCCAACGGGTTGAAGAATCAACGAGTCATCCAACCAAGAGCGGATTCGGATGAATCGCGATCGAATCAAGATCAGTTTCAGACTTGAACTCAGAAGTAGATTTACTGCCAAATCAGGAATCAAGTTAACGAATCGATTCCAGACCAATCAACCGCATAACCGAATCACGGGCGAAGCGGATACAACAACCGAACGACAAAACCCAAGCACCCGGAGGGGCTCGGCCGAAACCGAGCCACCCCAGGGTGTGCAATGGAATCAATGAAGAAAGCAACGATTTTTCCTGCGAACAATCTGGCGACCACAGTGGGAGCCACCGATCTCGCTGCCGAGGAGGAGGTCGAGTATGAATTCGACCAACAAAAGTTTGAGGAGTATCTATCATCCTCGTCCGGATCTACCTCCCCTCGCAAGTCCAACAAGTCCAAGAAGTTCTCCTCCCGGAGAAAAACTCGTTGGTATGAAGACGTTGAAAATACTAACGAAGATCTTGCCCCGTTGGATGCCAAAGTCGCATCGGGTGAGATCCCTCCAATTCCCAACCAGGTCGGATCTGCTCTGGCCAACCCTGCCGCCGCAGAGGGCGTGGTGACTATCTCAAAGAGAGCCCGCCAAAGGCAACGTCAACGCCTTGCGAAGCAATTCGCAAAGGCTATGGAGTCAGTTAACGGGATCCGCTACAACGCGGATCTGAAGAACAAGAGAGGCAAACAGCCTCAACAACCGATGAATGGCAGCTCCTCCAAGCCACCAACGAACGAATGGATCCGTGTCAAACGGAATCGTTCAACACTTGAGGAGCGCATTCGCAAGCGCCGCGCAATGTCAGCGCAGGCACGGGCTCAAGTCCAAGAGGCCCGTAGGAAGCTGCAGAAGGAAGTGGCAAAGAAGCCTCCACCAACCCGCAAAGTTTGGAGGCCCAAGTCTGAAGTGGCGATTCAGGCCAAAGAGCAACCTTTGCAGCCTTCGAAGCAGGTTCAATCTTCGGCAAACCAAACGAAGTTGCCGACAATTCCCATGGCTACTCCGGGAGGTCACGCAGAATCATCCCGGAGAAAGAAGTCAGTTTTGGAGCGCCTCGGCCCACTTCCCGATGGACGATGCAAAGCTTCAGTTCAAGAACGTTTGGGTCCAATAAAGAAGTCCCGAGCGATTCAACATGCTGGGGGTCATCGCAACCCTCAGCATGACAAAGAAATCATGGCACCCAGGCGCACCACTTTGCGCATCGAAGTTCGGGAGCCCGTTGAGAATTCACGCCCACAAAGGCGCGTTTCAAGGCGCGTGACTCTCGAAAGCCCAAAGAAGGCAATTCGCCCTCAGAAGGAAATGTTGTTGTCCGATGACGATGACGTTATACCTGGGAAATCGTGCCAACACACGATAGGTTACTCCGACTTTCAAACGGACGAGCTGTACTATCGTGCTAGGGGTACGAATAAAACCAGAAAAAGGAGTCTTCGAAAAACAGAAACTCAATGCCCATGTTCCAAACTTATTCGGGCAGTATTGTCTGAATGCAGATGCAACAATACAGTCCCTGAAAGAGTTTCGGTTTTCGAAAGGCACAGTACCGAAACGCCAAAACCAAGGCCTAGGCGTTTCCGACGAAGAAGAACGGCGGTTGAAGATGGAGAATTTCCGAGGGTCACCGCTAACATGACCAGCAAAAGGACATCGGCACGGGATAATCTCGAGTCGATTCTGAAAGCATCCCGGCGTCTAACTCATCTGCAGTCTGGAGCCATCGCACGAGGAACTTATGGTAGGGTTCGGACAAGACTACCTTCAGAAGGTGAAGAGTCGGATGCCTGCTCTGCGGTCGCATCAGATAATACAGTGTCCAGTGAGGGGGAACCCCGCGAGTCGCTGATGATAAGCGCAGAACAAGTGGCCAAGATGCTCGAAGAAGCCATGGCCAAACAATAGGAGAGCTTCAGGCTCGAGATGCAGATGACCATGCAGACCATGAAAGAGATGCATGACCAACAAATCCAGGCATTGAGGAACTAACAAGGTGAACCAAGTCGTCGTAACCAGAACAATCTGGAAAATGAGGACACGGGTGCAAATGAAACTCATAATGCCAATAACCCTCCCATCAATGCAGGGTGTGGTAACGAGGATGCCAATGAAGATACAAGTGAAAACTTGAAGATCAAAAACCTCGAGAGCAAAATCAATACGTTGATTTCCGCTCAAGAGGTGAAGAAGACGGGCATTCCTTGTCCATACCCAAGAGAGTGGGAATCAATCCCCTATCCAGCAAAGTTTAGTCTAATCAACTTCACGCCGTTCGATGGGAAGGGTTCCCCCACTCAACATTTGATTTATTTCAAATCGCATTTGGGTGTTATATCTGGTAATGAGCCTCTGATGGTACGGTCCTTCGTTGGTACTCTTCGTGGAGCCGCCTTCGATTGGTATCGCCGCCTCAAGCCAGGAAGCGTGAATAGCTGGGACGACATGGAGACAAAATTCCTCGCTAACTTCTTCGACGACGACACTGAGATATCCATCGGAACGTTGCTCGACGAGAAACAAAAGGACGGGGAATTGGTCGATACCTTCGTCAAGAGGTTCCGGAACAAAGCAATAAACTGTCGGGACCCGATCACTGAGGAGTTCATTCTCCAGACTTGCCACAACAACCTCGCATTGGACGTGTTGGAAGCAATGGGAACAGCACCGTCCAACACTTGGAAAGACTTGAAGGTGCGCGGTGAACAAGCCGAACGTTTCCTCCGAAGGAAGATGGCCGAGAGGAGTCAATCGACGACTAAGCCTCCGCATTCTAACTTCGCCTCCCGTGGTAAGGCAAGACACCTGCAGCGGCTGTTGATGCTAATCAAACATCGCAACAGCAATCACGGAGACAGCAGAAGACTTCGGATCAGAGGCCTCAAAAAGAGTACTCCTTCAAGGACGAAGATGTTCCAGCCATCTTCGAATCACTCCTTAGAAATAACAAGATCAAGCTGCCACCGATCACGAATCAGGAGGAAGCTGACAATACTACGAATCCGAAGTACTGCGCATACCACAGGAGGATCCTTCATCCCACCAAGGCCTGCTTTACTTTAAAGAATAGTATCCAGACCTTGGTTGAAGCCGGCGTCATAACGCTAGAGTAAGCCAGTTGAGAATGGCAAAACTCCGACCGGTATAAGAGTATAAACTGCTTCCTGACACTCCAAAGAGTATATGAGTATAAACTGCTTCTCAATCCTCCGACCGGTATAAGAGGTTAAACTGCTCCCTGATACTCCAATAGGTGTATGAGTCTAAACTATTTCCTTTCTTCCACGGGAAGTTCCTGGAGAGTGCCATGCGTGGTATTCTTAAGGATAACCCGATCGTGCAGCTGATACAATGATACACCCAGTCTTCCAAAGAAAACTGGGGGTGGATAATTCATGTAACGGGAAGTTCCCGGAAGAATGTTAAATGTAATATTCTTAGGGATAACCCGGTCATGATGAATAAAGTGATAAACACTAAACTCCTAATTTCCGAACACTCTTTTGCTGAGATGAAATCCGATCACTTCATTGGATCAATTTTCCCTCACAAAACTCTCATTGGTGTTTGACGACTCATAGTCTCCACCACAGAATCCCCCACCGATCAAACTAATTGATGGCGGGACCACCAAAATTCTTTCCTGTTTAATCCATTTAAACTTCCGCTATGTTCGTGCACTCAACACTTTCATTGTTAGAGTCCGGATATAATGCTTAGAATTTTGATCTATCAATCATTAACGAATTGTCAAAGCCCTTTTTTTTGTTAAGTCTTTATCACTTAACATCAGGAACCCCCTTTGAGTGATTTACACGAATCAACATTCCTACAGTGATTTGTACTCTCACTCTCACTTTTTACTTGGTCAAACCTTCCTACAGTTAGGGCCAAAACCAAAATCCCCTCTCGATTCCTTCAATGAACGAGAGGCCCACAAATCGAGCGATCAAATCTTCTTACAGTTAGGATCGTTTTAAACCCCCCACTTGGTCAAACCTTCCTACAGTTAGGACCACAACCAAAATCCCCTCTCGATTCCTCCAATGAACGAGAGGTCCGCTTTCAAATCGAGTGATCAAACCTTCCTACAGTTAGGGTCATCTCAAACTCTCGCTTGGTCAAACCTTCCTACAGTTAGGACCAAAATCACGATTCACTCTCGGTAAACGAGAAATTCATCCTTAGTTCGGTAATCAAACCTTCCGACAGTTAGGGTTATCCAAATCTTTTCGATTCTTGGAGAGGAGATCCCACTCTTAGTTTCACCTTTCCGGATTCTAGGGGTGGAGATCCCACCTCGAGTCTCCTTTTCTTCTTTGTTCGGGGAATAGAATATAAAATTTTTCCTTCCCACACCAATCCTTTTCCAAGAATTTAGGATTCATCCTAGGAAGTTTATCCCGAATCCTAAGCAGGGATAAGTCCGCGCCTAACACGCGCTGTAGGTTTAGTCTTTCTCCGTAGAAGAAGACACCAGAGTTCGATTCTGGGGTATTTTATCCTGAAACCTAAGAAGGGATAAGTCTGCGCCTAACCAGCGCTGCCGGTTAGTTCTTAACCGTTAAAAAGAACACTCGTCCACATATTCAACATTGTGGCAGGTTGTTATTAATAACACCAAAATCCATGCCTTACACGCATGGGGAATTTCATCCTGAATCCTAAGAAAGGATATGCCGACGCCTAACACGCGTCGCCGGTTTAGTCTTTTTCCGTAGAAAGAGACACCAGAACTCGATTCTGGGGTATTTTATCCCGAAGCCTAAGTAGGGATGTTCGCGGGAAAATCTGTTGCTTTCTTCATTGTTGATATCATTGTACACTTTAATAATCGTTTATCGAGTTACAAAGATCCGGTCTTTTTATAAGAGCCGGTTACAATGAAAATTAAAATACAAATAAAGAAAAATTACAACTTGTTTCCTTCTTTGTCGAACGAATCGCGAGCTCCTGTTATGCGGTCACTCGCTTTGGTGGGTTCTTTGCCTGCGCCGGGGTTGTTTGCCGTGGACCACCGCGTGATCTCGATCCGGTAGGATCTACACGATATGACGGGTATTATCTCACGAAGGAAATAATAGCCGGGTGCGGTACTAATTCACCAAGGAAATAGTAGCCCAAGTGTCGAAATCGACCAAGCGAATTCGAGACTCTTCTCGGGATCTAAGAACCAAGCTTAGATCCGGAGGAAAATCGTGTAGATCTCAGATCCGATCCCTCTCAAACTCTTGCCTTATTTGGCGTGGATGATCGCCGAGCACCGGATCTCAAAGTCCAAGTCTTCAATCTTCTAAAGCTCCAATCTTTTTTTAGATCTAAGATTCCAATCCGGCAGAGCTTCGACCCTCCAAAATCCAACCCCCGAACCAAATGAGCACAAGGCCTATTTATAGGCACTCAGAACTGTGCATTTGCACAGTTCTGGGCCTAGCCACCTGTGGGTGGCTCGGCTCTTGGCTGAGCCACCCTGGGGTGGCTCGGCTAAGGCCGAGTCCCCGGGTGTTTGTCCGTTTCGCCGTTTTCCGATGTTTTCGGTTCTCTGTTGTTCGGATTTGATTCGGTTTGTGGTTGACTTGATCTGGAATTGATTTGTTGACTTGATTCCAAATATGGCAGTTAATCCGCTTCTGAGTTCGAG
This sequence comes from Asparagus kiusianus, assembly GCA_022839385.1. Lineage (NCBI taxonomy): Eukaryota > Viridiplantae > Streptophyta > Magnoliopsida > Asparagales > Asparagaceae > Asparagus > Asparagus kiusianus. The sequence goes on along the minus strand of BQKN01061065.1, from coordinate 194,943 downwards.
TCCGGAATTGATCTTGATTCGATCGTTATATCACCGAGTTCGCTCTTATTTAGATGACTCGGTGATTCCCCGAAACGTTGGTTTGATTCCGCGTGCGAGTAGATGCGTTCCAATGCTTGGGTGCGATTTGTTGGCTTCGTCGCCTCGTTAACCTGCTCCGTTGCGTATGGCTTGGCTTCGGCGTTAGCGGGATAACGGTCTTGTTTGGATACGTCGCCCGATGGTCGATTTGGTCGAATTAGCGTCGTTGAGCTGTATTGTGGGACCTATAGGCAATTTTATACGCCTACAGATACCCCCTCCAAAGTATTTCAGCCTCGTTCTTTTATAGAAGAGTCTGGAATACTTTGGATGTGATTGTCCCAACCTTCAGTCGGTGTAGCGGGACTTTGGAATGGCTTCTATTCTGGATTCCTTCAATTCCTTCAGGTCATTCAGTGCTTTGTAGAATGCCTATAGGGGGTTCCGGTGCTGCATTTATTGTCTGACCGTTGTCGGAATTTTGAACTTGAAACTGATTCTTGATTTCTTGATTTTTAGCTCGAGTTGGTTGATTCAACACAGAACTGATCATCGATTGGCGGCGTCGTCCGACGTTTGAGCTCCATTGCGACGCGTTGTCCGGCGTTCAGGCTTCATTGCGATGTATTGTTCGACGTTTGACACAGTTTATACTCGTACGTCTGCTGGAGTATACACAGTTTAAGCTCTTAAGGTATTGGAGCGTGGCGGATACTCGAGTCACGAGACCAACCCATAGAATTGATGCGTCAATGACTCGTACTTATAGAATTTTTGGCAAATTCTCAGCCATCAACGGATTTGATAAGCCTTTACCGACTACCGTTTGAGTCGGGCTAGCATACGGATTGTTTAAATCCGTTCCGCATGTAACGTTTCGCTAAAGGAATGAACTCCCTTAGACTTTGTGCTACGACTTCGAATACGTAGACTTCGTCTTTCTCCTGTGAAAAGACTAAACAGCAACGTGTATGAGACGTTGACTTAGGATTTTTGGCAAATCCTCAGCCTTCAACGGGTTTGACGTGCTCTTACCGATTACCGTTTGAATCGGGCTTACATGCGGATTGTTTAAATCCGCTCCGCATGTGACGTTGTGCTAAAGGAATGAACTCCTTTAGACTTTGTGCTATGATGTTGAATACATAGACTTTACCACTTGTTACGGGAATAGGTTACCCGGCGACGCGTGTTAGGCGTTGACTTTAGGGTTTTTGGCTAACCCCCAGCCTTAAACGGATTTGATTAGCCTTTACCGACTACCGTTTGAGTCGGGCTAGCATGCGGATTGTTTAAAATCCGTTCCGCATGTGACGTTGTGCTAAAGGAATGAACTCCCTTAGACTTCGTGCTACAACTTCGAATATGTAGACTTCACCATTGTTGTGGGAATAGGCTACCCAGCAACGTGTATTAGACGTTGGCTTATCCCTACTTAGGCTTCGGGATAAAGGTCCCCAGAATTGAACTCTGGTATCTTTTTCAATCAGAAAAAGACTAAACCGGCGACGCGTGTTAGGCGTCGACTTATCCTTTCTTAGGATTCAGGATGAAATTCCCCATGCGTGTAAGGCATGGATTTCGGTGTTATTAATAACAACCTGCCACAATATTGAATATGCGGACGGAGGTTCTTTTTGACGGTTAAGAACTAACCGGCGACGTGTGTGAGGCGCTGACTTATCCCTACTTAGGTTTCAGGATAAAATACCCCAGAATCGAACTCTGGTGTCTTTTTCAATCGGTGAAAGACTAAACCGGCAACGCGTGTTAGGCGTTGACATATCCCTTCTTAGGATTCAGGATGAAATTCCCCATGCGTGTAAGGCATGGATTTCGGTGTTATTAATAACAACCTGCCACAATGTTGAATATGCGGACGGATGTTCTTTTTAATGGTCAAGAACTAACCGGCAGCGCGTGTTAGGCGCGGACTTATCCTTGCTTAGGTTTCAGGATAAAATACCCCAGAATCGAACTCTGGTGTCTTTTTTAATCGGAAAAAGACTAAACCGGCGGCGCGTGTTAGGCGCAGACTTATCCCTGCTTAGGATTCGGGATAAACTTCCTCAGAATCGAACTCTGGTGTCTTTTTCTACGGAGAAAGACTAAACCGGCAGCGCGTGTTAGGCACAGACTTATCCCTGCTTAGGATTCGGGATAAAATTCCTAGGATGAATCCTAAATTGATAAACTTTTGGAAAAGATTGGTGTGGGAAAGGAAGAATTTTATATTCTATTCCCAATTTGAAAAGGAGACTCGAGGTGGGATCTCCACCCCCAGAATCCGGAAAGGTGAAACTAAGAGTGGGATCTCCACTCCGAGAATCAAAGAGATTCGGATAACCCTATCTGTCGGAAGGTTTGATTACCGAGGTAAAGATGAATTTCTCGTTTATCGAGAGTGAACCGTGGTTTTGGCCCTAACTGTAGGAAGGTTTGATCAAGCGAGAGTTTGAGATGACCCTAACTGTAGGAAGGTTTGATCACTCGATTTGAAAGTGGACCTCTCATTCATTGGAGGAATCGAGAGGGGATTTTGTTTGTGGTCCTAACTGTAGGAAGGTTTGACCAAGTGGGGGGTTTTAAAACGATCCTAACTGTAAGAAGGTTTGATCGCTCGATTTGAAAGTGGGCCTCTCGTTCATTGAAGGAATCGAGAGGGGATTTTGGTTTTGGTCCTAACTGTAGGAAGGTTTGACCAAATGAAAAAGGAGAGTGAAAGTACAAATCACTGTAGGAATATTGATTCGTACAAGTCACTCGAAAGGGGGTTCTTGATGTTAAGTGATAAAGACTTAACAAAACAAAAGGTTTTGACCATTCGTCAATGATTGATAAATTAAAATTCTAAGCATTAGGAGTCTAGTGCTTATCACTTTATTCATCATGACTGGGTTATCCCTAAGAATATTACATTTAACATTCTTCCGGGAACTTCCCGTTACATGAATTATCGACCCCCAGCTTTCCTTACAAAACTGGGTGCACGATCGGGTTATCCTTAAGAGTACCACACACGGCACTCTCCAGGAACTTCCCGTGGAAGAAAGGAAATAGTTTAGACTCATATACCTATTGGAGTATTAAGAAGCAGTTTATACTCGTATACTTTTTGGAGTGTCAGGAAGCAGTTTATACTCATATACCGGTCGGAGTTAGGGGATACAGTTTATACTCGTGCACCCACTGGAGTCTCGCCATTCTTGACTGGCTTACTCCAGCGTTATGACGCTGGCTTCAACCAAGGTCTGGATACTGTTCTTTAGAGTAAAGCAGGCCTTGGTGGGATGAAGGATCCTCCTGTGGTACGCGCAGTACTTCAGATCCGTAGTATTGTCAGCTTCCTCCTGATTCATGATCGGTGGCAGCTTGATCTTGTTATTTTTAAGGAGTGATTCGAAGATGGCTGGAACATCTTCGTCCTTGAAGGAGTACTCTTTTTGAGGCCTCTGATCCGAAGTCTTCTGCTGTCTCCGGGAATGCTGTTGCGACGTTTGATTAGCATCGACAGCCGCTGCAGGTGTCTTGCCCTTACCACGGGAGGCGAAGTTCGAATTCGGAGGATTAGTCGTCGATTGATTCCTCTCAACCTTCTTCCTTCGGAGGAAACGTTCGGCTTGTTCACCGCGCACCTTCAAGTCTTTCCAAGTGTTGGACGGTGCCGTCCCCATTGCTTCCAACACGTCCAACGAAAGATTGTTGTGGCAGGTCTGGAGAATAAACTCCTCAGTGATCGGGTCCCGACAGTTCATTGCTTTGTTCCGGAACCTCTTGACGAAGGTATCGACCAATTCCCCGTCCTTTTGTTTCTCGTCGAGCAACGTTCCGATGGATATCTCGGTGTCGTCGTCGAAGAAATTGGTGAGGAACATGGTCTCCATATCGTCCCAGCTGCTCACGCTACCTGGCTTGAGGCGGCGATACCAATCGAAGGCGGCTCCACGAAGAGTGCCAACGAATGACCGCACCATCAGAGGCTCATTGCCGGAGATAACACCCAGGTGCGATTTGAAATAAATCAAATGCTGAGTGGGGGAACCTTTCCCATCGAACGGCGTGAAGTTGATTAGACTAAACTTCGCCGGATAGGGGATTGAATCCCACTCCCTTGGGTATGGACAAGGAATGCCCGTTTTCTTCACCTCTTGAGCGGACATCAAGGTATTGATTTTGCTCTCGAGGCTTTTGATCTTCAAGTTTTCACCTGTATCTTCAATGGCATCCTCATTACCACCCCCTGTGTTGATGGGAGGGTCATCGGCATTGTGAGTTTCATCCGTATCCGTATGTTCAACTTCTTGAACAACCTGATTACGGTGGCTTGGTTCGCCTTGCTGGTTCCTCAGTGCCTGGATTTGTTGCTCATGCATCTCCCTCATGGTCTGCATGGCCATCTGCATCTCGAGCCTGAAACTCTCCTGTTGTTTGGCCATGGCTTCTTCGAGCATTTTGGCCACTTGTTCCACGCTTATCATGAATGACTCGCGGGGTTCTCCTTCGCTGGATACAGTGCTGTCAGATGCAACCACAGAGCAAGCATCCGACTCTTCATCTTCTGAAGGTAATCTTGTCCGAACCCTGCCATACGTCCTTCGTGAGATGGCTCCGGACTGTAAACGGGTTAGACGCTGGGATGCATTCAGAATCGACTCGAGATCATCCCGTGCCAATGTCCCCTTGTTGGTCATATTAGCGGTGACTCTTGAATGTTCACCGTCTTTAACCACCGCTCTCCTTCGTCGGAAACACCTAGGCCTTGGCTTTGGCGTCTCAATGCTGAGCCTCTCGAACACCGAAACTCTTTCGGGGACCGTCTTAGTGCAATTACACTGAGACAATACCGCCCGAATGAGTTTGGAACAGGGGCACTGAGCTTCGAGCCTACGAGGACTTCTTTTTCTGGCTCTGTTTGTACCCCCAGCACGATAGTACAGCTCATCCGTATGAAAGTCGGAGCAACCTATCATGTGTTGGCACGATCTCTCAGGTATAACGTCATCGTCATCGGACGATAACGTTTCCTTCTGAGGATGAATCGCCTTCTTTGGGCTTTCAAAGGTTACGCGTCTTGAAACGCGCCTTTGTGGGCGTGAATTCTCAACGGGCTCCCGAACTTCGATGCGCAAGGTAGTGCGCTTGGGTGCCGTGAACTCCTTGTTATGTTGAGGGTTGTGTCGACCCCCAGCATGTTGATTATTTCGGAGCTGTCTCAGTGGGCCCAAACGTTCTTGGATTAGAGCTTTGCTTCGCTCCTCGGGAAGTGGACCGAGGCGCTCCAAGACTGACTTCCTTTTCTGGGATGGCTTTGTGGGATCTCTCGGAATAGTTGTGGAAATCATCGGCGGCTTCGTTTGGTTCGCCGGAGGTTGAATCCGCTTCGAAGGTTGCAGAGGTTGCTCTTTGGCCTGAATTGCTACTTCGGATTTCGGCCTCCAGACTTGGCGAGTTGATGGTGGCTTCTTAGCCACCTCCTTCTGCAGCTTCCTACGGGCTTCCTCGACTCGAGCCCGTGCTTGCGCTGATAATACACGGCGCTTGCGAATGCGCTCCTCCAGCGTTGATCGGTTCCGTTTGACGCGGATCCATTCGTCCGTCGGCGGCTTGGAGGAGTTACCATTCATCTGTTATTGAGGCCGTTTACCTCTTCTGTTCTTCAGATCCGCCTTGTAGCGAACTCCGTCAACAGATTCCATGGCCTTTGCGAATTGTTTCGCAAGGGTTGGCCAGAGTAGATCCGACCTGGTTGGAGGTTGGGGAGATCTCACCCAATGCAGCTTCGGCATCAATTGGGGCGAGATCTTCGTTGGTAGCTTCAACATCTTCATACCAACGAAGTTTCCTCTTGGAGGAGAACTTTGGAGACTTGGACTTGCGGGAGGAGGTAGATCCGGACGAGGACGACAGGTATGCCTCGAACTTCTGTTGGTCGAACTCGTATTCGACCTCCTCCACGACCAGGATCGGGATCCGCAGCTGCGACGCAACGATCTCGTCGGCGAGATCGGTGGCTCCCACTGTGGTCCCCAGATTGTTCGCGGGAAAATCTATTGCTTTCTTCATTGTTGATATCATTGTACACTTTAATAATCGTTTATCGAGTTACAAAGATCCGGTCTTTTTATAAGAGCCGGTTACAATGAAAATTAAAATACAAATAAAGAAAAATTACAACTTGTTTCCTTCTTTGTCGAACGAATCGCGAGCTCCTGTTATGCGGTCACTCGCTTTGGTGTGTTCTTTGCCTGCGCCGGGGTTGTTTGCCGTGGACCACTGCGTGATCTCGATCCGGTCGGATCTACACGATATGACGGGTATTATCTCACGAAGGAAATAATAGACGGGTGGGGTACTAATTCACCAAGGAAATAGTAGCCCGTGTCGAAATCGACCAAGCGAATTCGAGACTCTTCTTGGGATCTAAGAACCAAGCTTAGATCCGGAGGAAAATCGTGTAGATCTCAGATCCGATCCCTCTCGAACTCTTGCCTTATTTGGCGTGGATGATCGCCGAGCACCGGATCTCAAAGTCCAAGTCTTCAATCTTCTAAAGCTCCAATCTTTTTTTAGATCTGAGATTCCAATCCGGCAGAGCTTCGACCCTCCAAAATCCAACCCCCGAACCAAATGAGCACAAGGCCTATTTATAGGCACTCAGAACTGTGCATTTGCACAGTTCTGGGCCTAGCCACCTGTGGGTGGCTCGGCTCTTGGCCGAGCCACCTCAGGGTGGCTCGGCTAAGGCCGAGTCCCCGGGTGTTTGTCCGTTTCGCCGTTTTCTGATGTTTTCGGTTCTCCGTTGTTCGGATTTGATTCGGTTTGTGGTTGACTTGATCTGGAATCGATTTGTTGACTTGATTCCAAATATGGCAGTTAATCCGCTTCTGAGTTCGAGTCCGGAATTGATCTTGATTAGATCGTTATATCACCGAGTTCGCTCTTATTTAGATGACTCGGTGATTCCCCGAAACGTTGGTTTGATTCCGCGTGCGAGTAGATGCGTTCCAATGCTTGGGTGCGATTTGTTGGCTTCGTCGCCTCGTTAACCTGCTCCGTTGCATATGGCTTGGCTTCGGTGTTAGCGGGATAACGGTCTTGTTTGGATACGTCGCCCGATGGTCGATTTGGTCGAATTAGCGTCGTCGAGCTGTATTGTGGGACCTATAGGCAATTTTATACACCTACAAGGGATAAGTCAGCGTTTAATACACGTTGCCGGGTAGCCTAATCCCGTAACAATAGCGAAGTCTACGTATTCGAAGTCGTAGCACAAAGTCTAAGGGAGTTCATTCCTTTAGCGCAACGTCACATGCGGAACGGATTTAGACAATCCGCATGATAGCCCGACTCAAACGGTAGTCGGTAAAGGCTAATCAAATCCGTTGAAGGCTGGGGGTTAGCCAAAAATCCTAAAGTCAACGCCTAACACGCGTCGCCGGGTAACCTATTCCCGTAACAAATGGTAAAGTCTATGTATTCAACATCATAGCACAAAGTCTAAGGGAGTTCATTCCTTTAGCACAACGTCACATGCGGAACGGACTAAAACAATCCGCATGTAAGCCCGATTCAAACGGTAATCGGTAAGAGCACGTTAAATCCGTTGAAGGCTGAGGATTTGCCAAAAATCCTAAGTTAACGTCTCATACACGTTGCTGTTTAGTCTTTTCATAGGAGAAAGACGAAGTCTATGTATTCAATATCGTAGCACTAAGAGGGTTAACTCTTTTAGCTTAACGTTACATGTGGAACGGATTTAGACAATCCGCATGCTAGCCCGACTCAAACGGTAGTCGGTAAAGGCTTATCAAATCCGTTGATGGCTGAGAATTTGCCAAAAATTCTATGAATACGAGTCATTGACGTATCAATTTTATAAATTGGTCTCGTGATTCAAGTATCTGCCACGCACCAATTCCTTAAGAGCTTAAGCTGTGTATACTCCAGCAGACGTACGAGTATAAACTGTGTCAAACGTCGGACAACGCGTTGTAATGAAGATTCGACGCCAACGACCGATGGTTAGTTCTGTGTTGAAGCAGTAAACTCGAGCTAAAAAAGGCAAGAAATCAAGAACCGACTTCAAGTTCAAAATTCCGACAGACGGTCAGACAATAAATGCAGCATCGGAACCTTTTCAAGCATTCGACAAAGCACCGAATAGCCTGAAGGAATTGAAGGAATCCAGAACAGAAGCCATTCCAAAGTCCCGTTACACCGACTGAAGGTTGGGGCAATCATATCTAAAGTATTCCAGACTCTTCTATAAAAGAATGAGGCTGAAATACTTTGGAGGGGGTATCTGTAGGCGTATAAAACTGCCTATAGGTCCCTTAACACAGCTCGACGACGCCAATTTGACAAAATCGACCATCGGGCGATGTATCCAGGCACAATCGTTAGTCCGCAACACCGAAGCCGGATGATACGTGACGAAGCGGGTTAACGAGGATACGAAGCTGACGAACCGCACGTAAACAATGGAATGAATCCACTCGCGTGCGGAATCAAGCCAACGGGTTGAAGAATCAACGAGTCATCCAACCAAGAGCGGATTCGGACGAATCGTGATCGAATCAAGATCAGTTTCGGACTCGAACTCAGAAGTAGATTTACTGCCAAATCAGGAATCAAGTCAACGAATCGATTCCGACCAATCAACCGCATAACCGAATCACGGGCGAAGTGGATACAACAACCGAACGACGGAACCCAAGCACCCGGAGGGGCTCGGCCGAAACCGAGCCACCCTGAGGTGGCTCGGTGGTCGAGCCACCCCAGGGTGGCTCGGCATGAGCCGAGCCACCTTGAGGTGGCCGGCCATCTATGAGTTGGCCACACGTGCACACGGGCACAGTGACGCTTGGCTATAAATAGGAGAGGGGTGGTTCATTTTTGGGGGTTGGAAAAATTGGAGTCGAAGCTCTGCCAAATTCAGATCTCAAAACTTAAAAAGATTGGAGCTTTAAGACTTTGAAGACTTGGACCTCCAGATCCGGTGCTCGGCGATCATCAACGCCAAATAAGGCAAGAGTTCGAGAGGATCGGATCTCAGATCTACGTAGTTTTCCTCCGGATCAAAGCTTGGTCTTTGATCCCGAGATTAGGGCGATTATTTCCTTGGTGAATTAATCCCCCCGGCTATTATTTCCTTGGCGAAATAATACCCGTCGTACTGCGTAGATCCGACCGGATCTAGATCTCGCGGTGGTCAACGGATAAACCCCCGGCGCAGGCAAACAACCCACGCAAGCGAGCGACCGCAAAACAGGAGCTCGTGATTCGTTCGGTAAACAAGAGAAAAGTTGTAATTTTTATTTCTTTGTTTTGATTTTCATTGTAACCGGATCTTATAAAAAGACCGGATCTTTGTAATCGATAAACTGTTACAAGAGTGTGCAATGGAATCAATGAAGA
>BQKN01061065.1:156928-185105 GCA_022839385.1 Asparagus kiusianus | reverse complement strand
ATATATATATGAGAAAACCAATATAATTTGTGTGTATATATGATTGAGCTTAAAGTACCAACACACATAATATAAACCTAAACTAATATTACCCAAGCTTGATCTTGATCTTTAATAAGCTTGACTTGGTACACATTGCGGATGAAGCTAGAACTAGGATCTGCAACTTTGAATTGCATAGGCTTCAACCACTATACCGCCAACCTCCATTGGATATGATCGTTGAAGCGCAATTCCATCTATCTTCTAACTCATTGTTTGTCTACAATAAATAGAAATATACAAATATTAGACAAACAACATTAGAAGTAAATTGTTTGTTAAACATCATCAAAACAAGAAGGCCAACACCATTGTCGTACGTGCTATTGTGGCTGCCAGGTACTTCGGCTAGCTCGACGCTTGTTGTTCACGGGCGAATTTAGCTCTCGACTCGTGCAGGTGAGGTGAGCTTCAATCGTGAAAATGCAGGCGGACTTGGTGATTGCACGACCCTGGTTTGCCCTGGCGGGTCAAACACGTAGGTGAGCCCATTTTTCAAGTCGTGCGGGCGACTCGAATACGCAGGCGAACTTTAGTCTTACTTGCAAAGGTAATTTTTACCATCTACAAGACCCCCTTTAATGTTTTTAGACCTAAACCAACTTGCGTGTGGTCTGGAATACTTTGAATAAAGAGGTTTCTGATAAGTTAGGGTGAATTTGGCTCCCTCGGCTAGGTTGAGGCTTTTGGGCGGATTCGAGCGGTGCAAGTGCACGTAGGCGGGATTGGGGTCGTTAGAGTTGGGTCTCTCCTGACAAAAGACAGGCACATGAGGACAAGTCGTGCATCCGTAGGGGAGATTCCTACATTCATCAATTAAAACGACACATTGTCTTCGCACGCTCGCTTCAAGACATGGATTCGATGTTGCTTTTACTCCTAGCCATCAATTCGATGGGGATCTTGTCTTGAACTGCCAGATCCTAGCTATTCACACAGAATTCCAAACATCCCACCTTGCTCACGGCCGTTTGATTTGAATCGCAAAATCGAGATCATCTGCTCCAGTGAAATCCTACGTATATAGCGTGGACTCCTCTCTTTTGCAGGACGATCACTACGCTCGTAAGTTCTCTAGCTCAAACTTACTTGGAGAAAGCCTGGACCTCTTAGATCTGAAATGGCTTCGGGAGCGGGAACATACGCTTCAAAGGGGAAGAGGCCAGCCATCGAGCCCGAGCCCATCATCATTTCGGATGACGAGGAAGAGGAACGCGCCTACGCTTCTCCTTAGCGGTCTCCTCAGTTTCCTCCTTCCGGTGAAGGGGTTGTCCCTTTGATCCCACCTATTACCGTGGTTCGAGTCGGTCAGGAAGCGGTCTCCCCGACTTCTAGATCTGTACAGGGCATTCTCAGGCAACTACAGAATGCCATGAGGCAAGCGGTTTCCATCACTAGCCTTAGCTGGGGAACCTACGTAGATTTCAAGCCCTTCCTGATGGAATACATCGCCGCTCTCAGGCGTATGGGCGAGGCTCGAGAGGTCTCATGCTGCCTGGTCAGTCTTCTCGGCTTCGAGTCATGTATGATACACTTGGAAGCCCTGCTATGGGTTGAGGTTCGAAGGGAGGTGGGGAATCAGGCCCAGGCAGATCAGACAAGGAGGATAGCCTCTACTAAAGCTGCTCTTGCCTCCTTTATTGAGCTGGTATAGGTTCGACCGAGTGGGTCGATATTTAGGGCTCGTTCCTTATTTTCAGCATGAACATATCTTCATAACTTTCGGATGTATTGTTAAGTTAGCTATGAATGGAATCATGTTTTCTTTTTTTATATTTTTCATGCGTATATTTCCCCTTGCGTGATTGATTCTTTTGGGATTTTTGGCAAATCCCCAGCCTTCGACGGGTTTGATTTGCCTTTACCGATTACCGTTAGAATCAGGCTAGTCATACTATTTCCCTCAGTATGATGAGTTGTTGAGAGGTTTCTCTTAGGATTTTTAGCAAACCCTCAACCATCAATGGGTTTGACTTGCCTTTACTGATTACCGTTTGAATCAGGCTAGCCATACTATTCCCCTCAGTGCGATGAGTTGTCGAAGAGATTTCTCTTAAGCTTAACGCTAAGATTTCTCTTCTAACCCGGGCCATTCGAGGCTTGGGTATAGGTTAACCGTCAGGTCGTGGTCTGGTTGGGTCGTGTGGGTGAGTCAGCCTTATCCGGGGCGATTTGGAAGCTCGACGCTTCAGATGAGTTCGATCAATCGGGTGAGCGGAGAATTTGTACGCGGGATTCGCGCACGCAGGCGGATTAGACCAAATGGGCGATCAACGTATTTCAGGCAAAATTCGTTCTTTTAGGCGAAACGAGTCTAGGGTTCGCAGGCGAATTTTGTTCTTGCGGGTGAAATTTGAAATGGTGATGACGAGTTGCACGTCCGCAGGCAAAATTTGTCCCCATGGGTGAGATTCGAAACCTGTGCGCCACTTGTCTGGCGGGCGGGGCTTCGTACTTTCTAGCTAAGGCCGCGTGGGCTTGTCAGACCGTATCAAGTGCGATTTGACAAGGTAACGTCGCTTCCGTGCACCTCACGCAAGGCTGAATTGTGGCCATCATCTTGACCCCTACCGTTAGATTTGGTTGCGAATGCTCCCTTGGTTCGGGTCCTAAAGTCGACTCGCCCGACCTATTCTTCATTTTGACGGTTTCTCTGTAACCGTTGGAGATCGAACTACTGAGAGCGATCCGGACCGTCGATTTCGATCGTGGCCACGTCGTTAAACCGCAGATGTTTCGCCCTTAAATAGACTTCATCTTCTTCTTTTGGAGACTACTGTGCTCAAGAATTTTTGCCCACTCAAACCTTTCAAAGAGAAAAGCTCAGGTTTCTTTCTCGATTCTTCGATATGGCGCCAAAGTCTAAGAGGTGCGCTTCGAAGAGAAAGGGCCCAGGTGGTCCTTCTAGTGATGCTACCGCTGGTGCGGTTGCCGGCGTCTCTTGAGTGTTTTCAGGTAAGTTCAACGACTTCACATTGATGAATGACGCTGAATTGAGAAGACGAGCACTGTTTGTTCATCTTCTTTTATGGATTTTTCTATTTTTGGCAATTTCACCGATTTAGGTGAATTTCCCCTTTTCAGGTGGATTCGGCCTTTGCTAGGCGAATCCAGTTCCTATTAGACAGTCTTGTCTTTTATCAGGCGGATTCGATTATCCTCAGGTGGATCTAGCCTAACAGTCGGGTTTGTCCTTTGATGGGTAGGTTCTGCCTTTGTCAGGTGAACTCGGTACTGGCCAGGCGGACTTAGTCTCGCAAGGAGGAATCCATTTGCTGAGATTCGCCTGCTTAGGGGTCTTGAAGTTTTCTGATTCACATTTCTGATTCCAAATGTGAATTCAGTTCTAATCCTTTGGCCTTGTTTTGCAGCCACGTTTTCTGATGAGGCCATCCCGAAGGGTGTTGCCATTGGTCTTGCCGGCGGCTCGAGCTATACGGCGCCCTCCCGATTCCCTCTTCCTGATCTAGTGCCCGTGTTTGCTGCTGACAAGCCGAAGGAGTTGGTCAAGAGAGTAACTGATGGGCATCATCTTACGTTGTGTGAATTGATTACTGATGCAGCGTTGATAGACATGGCCAGGACGGAGCTGAAAAATCCCCAGTTCATGTTTGGCGATGCTGCGACTGACCCATCAGCTCTATTGCTTGGAGAGAGTAAATGGCTTCGTGTCATGGATAGAGTCCATTACTATCTTCCTAATATGCCGAGGGGGTTTTCGATCGTCGAGTTGCGGTTACTTGTAGTCCCGAGATCGATGAACTGGGATCTGACCCCTACTCAAGATGGGGTACTTTGCGGGGTCTTCACAGGGTCGTCCGCAGGGTATGGCGTCGATAGCTCTTGTAAGCATGTGGTCGCCTTGCGTCCCAGCTTGCTGAATAATGAATGGCCCGTAGGGGAAACGACTGCAGTGGCGGAGACTTTCCATCACCGTTTCTTACGGGTCGGGGGGCAATTCCCTCCAAAGGACTTTAGGACTCCGAGATGGATTCATTCTGTGCCTGACAGTGGCACTTGGTGGTCTAAGATCACCGAGTACGTCTTGACGGAGAACTCTGACCTTGTGGGCTCAGAGCTGTCCATGGCTATCCGAGCCACCCAGCATGGATTGAAGATCAACCCTCCTCAGTTCCACAATATCTTGGAATTTTACTATCCAGATAGCGGTACGTTCTTCACTCATAATGGCGAGCTTGGCATAACCCTCTACGAGATGTATGATGTGTCGGGGCTGCCTTTGGGGAGCTTCCCCTACGAGGAGTACGTACCGGGTCAGGACGAGATCGACTATCTTTCGGTTTGATTCCTCCTGATGGTTGAGACCTTATGGGATTTGCTCGGCCACTACCACATATATCTTAACACCCTGGGCACGGTGGACCATAAAGGCAAGAAGAAGAGGGCTCCAGGGATTAGTCACAAGAACTAGGCTGACTACCTGTTCCCGGGGAATGATGTCAAGGGAAGGCCTACTTTACCACTGGGCGAGTGTGACGAGGCTGAGGTGGAGAGACGGATGGCCAAAGGGAAATCCGCCGTAACCCTTGAACATGACGAGGGTGGGTTCCCATTCGGGACGACCTTCTAATCATTCCACCACCAGGCCAAGTCTACCATATCCGTAAAGGCTTTGCTCGAGGGATACCTCATGCTGTGGTTGAAGATATGTGTGGTTCCTACCCACTCCTTCGAGGTGCTCCCGGTGGAGGTGGTTTACCCTATGGTACGCTTGGCCTATGGAAGGCTATACGCGTTGGTGTCGGCAATGATGGCTTGTATCCAAAGGGGGCTTCGCACACTGACAAACTAGTTTTACCGTGTGTCGTATGTTGATGGGGGAGAAGGCGAAATCGCTAGGACTCCTAATCTGAGAGTGGGGCTGCCGTACACTTACTTGATGGCGTGGTTCGTATACCACTGCGAGTGTTTGATGAGTGCCTCAGCGGCTCTATAGGAAGAGGGATCTGTCCTATTTGTCCAACGTCTGGAAAGATGCTCTTGGAAGTGTAAAGACGTCCCTGACATGAGGAAGATGTTATCTTATTTCGGTCACTACAACTTTCGACGATTATTTCCTTACTTCACTGGGGGTGGCTATGGCGAGTCGCTTCGGGACATGTCGACGGCGGGCCATAACACTGTTCTCTCCTGTAGGGCCTTCCGATGGTTAGTTAACATCTGGCCGGGGTATCACGTCTTGTGAATGGGCTCTGTGTGTTACCTCAAGCCCTATTTCCCTTGTAGGTTTGCTTGTCAGTTCGGGTATGACCAGCTCTATGTTAGGAATATCAACCCTCATTTTTACTACGAATGAGGATTGGTTGATGGTGCACGAGGGTTGTTCTAGACCTATGCCGGTTGCATCAATGTGCATTTCGAATTGCCGGCTAAGGATCGCGACCTTCGCTATTCGCTCCTCTATTGTCGGTGGTATCGAGGTGCCAGTACAAACCCTGAGGGCTTTCGGTTTCAAAGTTCTTGTCTGGCAGAGCGCGGGCGCCGCTCGAGGGCAGCTCCCCGCTCCTCAAGGCGAAGGGGTCGACAAACTACAGAGGAATGGTTTGAAGATGTCCCTGATGAGGAGGTCGAGGATCTTCACACTAGCTTGGGAGACTTTGGGGAATTCGCGGCTCGCGCTCCGTCCCTTCATCCTCAATTGGATCCCATCGACGTGCCGGGAGGATCTGATGAGTTGGCCCGGGCGGGTGAACACCTGGAATAGGATCGGGGAGAAATTGCTGGGCGGCTAGGGATGCCGCTCCTGGCTCCTAGAAGCTCTCTTCTTTCCAAGCGACAACGTGAGGTCGCGGCCGACAGTTCCAGGTTGGAGGTGGCCAAGAAGGCCCGTCATGAGGAGGCGACTGAGGCTATTGGAGTAGCGAGAGGCCAGGATAACGCAACTCCTGTGCTAATTCCCGGGTGACTACCCCTACGACCAGTGGCGTTACGCCCGATTCGCTTACCGCTTCGGGGACGGTTCCGACTGCTTCGGAGGTCGTTCCCTCGTCGTCTGATGTGGAATAGTAGGCGGTGGTTTCGACGACTCCCACTATTGTACTGAGAGGTAACCCTTAATATTGTACCCTCGGGTGCAGGGTCGAATTAGCATTATCATACGTTTGCGTTGACTCAATGTAGGCACGGTTGAGGAGGCGATCCTCATTCCTTCCGATGAAGATGAGGGGACAGGAGAAGAGGCAGAGCTCGGCAACTCAGGTAAGAGCATGGTCGAACGTTGTTGATCTATCTCTGCTGAACCACCCATAGGGTTCTTTTCAGAAGTTATTATTAATCTCCTTCTTATATTTACAGCTGCTCCGACCTCGGATGCTGCTGGAAAAGAGTATTCCCCCTCTTGGGCTGGCCAGTCAGCTGAAGAGGGCAGCGAAACAGATAGCAAAGACGATGACTCGATCCATGAGACGATGTCAAATGATGAGGGACCGTCTGACTCTAAAGGGGAAACTCACACTCCTGAAGAAGCGTTGGTCGAGGTAGGGTCGTCAGCCCAGGGGGCTTCTGCCCAAGGGGAAGCATCTACCCGTGTGGTGGTTGATCCCTCGCCCTCTATCTTGACGACCATTGAGATTGTGCTCAGATCCGTGGTCGAGACCCCGATGGTGTCGGTTTGTGCCTTAGCCTCAGTGGTGTTTGTTACTACTCCCGTTGCTGTGGCTATTAGTGCTTCGGCCCCGGCTCTGGTGATGACATTGGCAGTTGATGAGGCCAATCTCTCTCCCTTGGCTCGTTCATGTAAAAAGTTGGTGGATCGAACCATTGCCAGCCTCCAAGACACCCTTGCAGACAGCATCAGGCTCGCTTTGGAAGAATGTTGCCCCTTTGAGGAGTTCAGGGAGGCCCTTGAATATCATGTGGGCTTCTTGATCAAGACGCTTGGTGCTTCCGCTACCAATCAGCATTTCAAGCGCTTGGAAGAGGTAGAGCGCACTATCTGACAACTGCTTACCCTTCGTGCCACGAGCTCCGAGATTGTTCATCTTGCGTCCGACGAGGTTCAAATAGCATTGGAGGAGCGCAATCGCAGACTGGATGAGACAATGTCTTTAGAGGCAAGGCTGATGGAAGAATTGGAGCGCATCAAGGCCGAGGACGAACGAGTGAACCGAGAGTAATAAAAGGCTGACTCCTGCTTCTCTTGCTTGTCTTCGGAGATAGCAAAGACCAAACAAATCATTGCTAATGTGCAGGCCTCGCTGGCCACTCAGGAGAAGGCTCACAAACATCTGGTAGGGGAGTTGGAGAAACTCAAGTCTCGATGGCAGTTGGCCGTTGACGCTATCACGGAGAAAGGCCGAGCGCTCAAGGAGGCGAGACACACCATCCAAGACTTGTTTTCATGCTCTGAGGAGGATATTCGTCGAGAGATCCTGAAGAGGCTCGAGCTCAGGCGCGCCAAAGAGATTTGCGAGTTGGAGTCGCGGCTGAGAGATTTGTAATTTGCTTTTGATTATATCATTATATTCAAATCTCTCTTAATGAATGGAATCGTGTTTTTTCATCCCAGTCATTGTTCCTTTTATTTTGTGTGTTCGCATTTTGTTGCTGGTCATAGTGGGCGCTGTCAAGTTAACCGTCGGTTGATTTGCACCGGGTGACTCCTGACCATTGGCAAGTCCCTGCTGTTGGCGAACTTCAGCCTTAGGTAGAACTACGAACAGCTTTGCTTGAATCCTAATCTTCAGGCAAACTCGAAAGTGGTTCAAACCCCAACTGTGATTAAGTCTTAGTTAGGCAGGTCGCAATAGTGTGCGAGTCTGAGCCTTCGGACGAGCTCAATACATGTGAGTTCACCGGATGAGTTTAATTCGTAGGCGGGCTTTGCTTTTGGTGGGCCACGTGCCTTCCAATTAAGATGACTTGGGTACGTCTTTTCCCATTAAAGGGTGGTGTAGTGGGGGTTCCCCGTTCTTCGTGCCGACCTAAACCGTTGGCTAGAGTTGTGTTGAAAACTGACACATCTCGATCAGTCGTGTGACTATTCGATTCGAACGGTCTAATCGAACGGCAAGCGTTCACCCATGCCATGTATTTAATGCCCCTCCCTCTGCATTAAGGGGTGCCGTGGTTTTAGTTGTCTTTTCAAAAGAAAAACACACGCTTCCTCTTGCTGTGCTTGTGATGGCACCGAAGGTGAAGAGGACCACTTCAAAGAAGGGCAAGGGGGTTTCCTCCTCTTCCACTGCCGAAGCCGCCGCTACAGAAGGTACCTTGGCGTCTAGGTCTTCGTTCAGTTTGA
Organism: Asparagus kiusianus; assembly: GCA_022839385.1. Taxonomy (NCBI): domain Eukaryota; kingdom Viridiplantae; phylum Streptophyta; class Magnoliopsida; order Asparagales; family Asparagaceae; genus Asparagus; species Asparagus kiusianus. The sequence continues at coordinate 176,803 of BQKN01061065.1, read as the reverse complement.
TTATGGATCTGCGAGCAAGGTGATACCCCCTGCTCTTAACCCCCTTTTTTTGTTTTGTCGTCGTGTAGTTCGGGAAGGAGTTCCCATCACCGGAGAGCGGGGGACTGAGCCCATACTCGTTTCCGATGACGAATCTGAGGGCGCCACGGCCTTTCCCGCTTTGTAACCTATTTCCCCGCCTTGAGCGGAGCCTTTCCTTGAGGTTCCTCCCATTGCAGCGCTTGCTTAGGGTCAAGAGCCTGTTCCCTCAGGCTCTCTGTCTCTACAGGCTCGTATCGAGGAGTTTGAAAATACCGCAAAACAGGTGATTTCCCTTGTCAGCCTTGGCCTTGGGATCTATGCTGACTTCAAACAATCCCTCCTGGATCGCATGGTCGATCTTGGGCAGTTGGGTGAACCTCGTCTCGTCGCACGTTGCATGCAGAGGCTTCTCTATCTGGAATCGCATCTGATGCGCCTGGAGACTCTGCTGCAAGCAGGTCCCGCGGCTATCGTGGAGCGCTTCTTGTCTCAAGTTTGGCGTCGGGAGGCCTATGAGCAGGAGGTCTGTTCAAGGTAAATAGCGGATTTGGAGTCCTATGTCACCTTTCTGGTGGACCAGCAGCGCTCACTGGAGGAACGAATAGGATTTTTCACTTCCACCATATCCCGCCTGAGGGCTGAGTTGGAGCTTGCGGAGACGACTCTAGGGGGCTCCGATCTGAGAGCTAGAAAGTCGACAAGGTTGTCGAAGAGGCAACCCAAAACCTCCAGATGCTACGTCAGGAGGACTCTGTCGCCGCCTCTACCTTCGAGGATCGGACCCAAAAGGAAGCTGCAGACAAAGTCCGGACGGACCACGCCAGAAGGGTGGCCAAAGTTAAGGCGAAGCTCGCATCCTTCAGCCTTTTGGACTAGGCTCTCCAAGTCGAACAGTGTTAAGACATTTGGTGTTAATGATTTGTCTGATTGCAAAATCATAACTTTGTTCAAATGTATTGTCTTAAAACTGGGTAAATGATGTGCTCCTTTGGTTTTCCAAACGTGTTTGCGCATATTCTCTTTCTTGTATTGATGTTTCCTTTTGTTCTCTTAGCTATACATGAATCTGAACCTAAGGTGAATTCTAGCTATAGGCGAGCTCAGGCGAATTCAGGCCATGGACGAATTCTGGCCACGAGTGGAGGTGAATCCAAATCGTAGTCGAGTTCTGACCGAAGGCGAGTTCATAACCGTAGGCGAACTCTGGGCAAAAGCGAATTTAGAGCCATAGGCGAATAAGGCGAGCCACGTGTCTGGTCACAGCATCGTGTTTTTACCAGCTATACTGACTTTGATATGTCGCTTCGCATCGAAAGCGTCATCATGGTGGCTCTCTGTTCGCTGTGCCTGATTAGACCGTTGAACGATGAGCGTGCTCATTATATACGTTGCTCTCTCTTCTAGTTAAGGAGGTCACCATGCTCGTCTCCCCTTTCTCGTTTTCAATGGCACCGCGCTCTAAAGCATCCACCCCGAAGAAGAAGGTGAGCGGCGCCTCCTCTTCAACTACCGCACCTGGCCACGATCCGGAGCTTAAACCTTCATATTCAGCCAATCTGCAGATCCACATGAAGGAGTTGGAGGGTGCTATGAAGTGGGCGATCTCGATCGTCGATCAGGGTCGTGGTGTCTTCGCGGACCTGAAGCAGGCTCTCTTAGATCGGGTTACTCGAATTCGCCATTTGGGCAACTACAGGCTCGCCATACGCTGTTCAATGAGGCTCATCAATCTGGAGTCGCTCATAAACAAGTTGGAGAATCTCCGACAGGCGAACTTGGAGTCCGAAGTGGAGTCACTCTTGGTTTCGGCTCGTCATCGCGAGAGTACCGAAGGCGTGGCAGCGAGAGTGCCGAAGGCGAGACATAGAAGACAAAGAATCCTTTATCGCTCGCTTGGATCTTTGTCAGCGTCTATTGCAGATCGAGATGGAGGGTACTGCTGGCTCGATCTCTTTAGGTAGGACTTCGTATGCCGAAGGGGAATCGATCTTGACGGGTCTGCGTGTTCAGATCGAGACTGTGCATGGTGTCCTTGCGAGGGAGAGATGTGACCTTCTGTCGCTGCGCTAAGAGGATGCCGCCGCTAATGCTTCGTTTGAAGCAAGGATCCGATGGGAGGCTGAGGATGAGGTTCGTACCTTGTAGGTGGAAAAGATAGCTGTGGTTAGGGCCGAGCTCGCGTCCTTCAGACTCCTAGAATAAGCCCATAGGATAGGAATAGATTATATGTGTCTTGTTCCCTTTTTTGTTTCTTGAGCGTAATGTTATGACTCACTTGATCGTAAAGTCATAACTTTGTTCAAATGTATTGTCTAGAAACGGCTAATGAAATTCGCGCTTTCTCGACTCTGAGATGTTGCACACACACTCTCTTCACATATAATAAAAAAAAATTATTGCGTCTCTATTCAGCATCTTACTTATGCGATAGATAAGCTCAATTACTGGCGAGTTCATGCCTCAGGCGAAACTCGAATGCAGGCCAGTTTGTGCTAAGGTGAAACTCGAGTGCAGGCGACAGGCGAGTTTATGCCAATGCGAAACTCAAGCGCTGGCGAGTTCATGCTGTAAGCAAAACTCAAGCGCAGGCGAGTTTGTGCCAAGGCGAAACTCGAGTGCAGGCGAGTTTATGCTAAGGTGAAACTCAAGTGCTAGCGAGTTCGTGCTGTAAGCGAAACTCAAGCGCATGCAACTTTGTGCCACGCGTCCGCCTGCGGACCCAAAAGCTTGACAGCTATAGCGATGTGGGCGCGTCAGTCTTCATTAATTGCGAAGTGATGGAATGCTTCGCCTTCCGCACTCGATCCGAACAGTCAGTTTGGAGTCCCAAGAGCCGAGGCTTTTATGGACATCGAGCTCGAAGCACCACTAGAGATCTGAGTCGTTCGATTTATTTGAGGCAGCGAATCTTAGCCGTTAAGCTTTCGGCTATATAACGTGCCCGCTATTCTCTCGGTAGAGTCCTCATGCTCACAAAAATTCGCCTGAAGAAAACTTTTATGGAGTCTTCTTTGGTCTGATCAATGGCTTCTGAATCCAATTCCGGTGTCTTCGAGGGGGAGGGTGTCGGCTCCTCCTCTACTGCTGTCGGCGTTAATGTGACACCGCCTTCCGCTGCTAGTTCGACCCTTGAAGGAGAGGTGAAGCTAAAGAGGCTTGAGCACGAGAAGGTGTGGGTCGATCGTGCTGCTGAGGCGGAGGCCAGGGCGCTCCAACTCCTTTGTTAGGAAGAGGAATACAGCGAGGCTGCTCTCGCCAGACTTCAACAACGACAGGAGGAGAGGGTGCGGGCTAGGCGCGAGGCGGAGCTTGTGGATGTCAAGGCCAAGATTGCCACTTTCAGCCTGTTAAAATTACTTTGAAGTGTTCTCTTTTTTTTGGCGATGTCTGTAATCTTTTGCTGATGCTTGTTGCATCTTATCTCTGGACATGTTACTCTTAAAACTCTAGCTGCAATAGCATTTTACGCTTATGTTTATTTATTGTTTTGCATGCACATCCTTTTCTTTTTATTTTCTAGTTTGATCTGTGCTTAGAACTTTTTGATTGATCGCTGGCAGTCACTGTGTTGGACTCGCTTTCGCCGTTCGTTGCTCGCTTGAGTCGAGTTATCTACACTGCTTTCCGTAGTGTGGCGGACCTTCAAGGAGTTTCTGTTAGACATAATTGCTAAGATTCTCTCTCGCCCTTAGCTATTTGTAGCGTGGGATCGGGTTAATTCCACTCTCGCGTTGTAGTTCAGGCGGGTTTGAGATGTTAAAAAATTAACAATCTAACCCAAACAAAGCAGTTGTTTGTGCATGCGACCATCTCAGTAGTCCCAACAATGACTCGCTATTTGGCAGGTTGTTGTTCGGGGGTTGACGGGAGCATGTCGCCTGGCAAACTGCCTTTAATGAACATTGCCGCTCAAGAAGACGATGATGTCCGGATAACCGAATCGTTTAGGGACGTAGGAGTATGACGATTGATTGTTGTAGGAGCCATCGCATGGTAGGCTACTACCCATCGATTATTCTAAGAGAATATTAGAACGCTCGGAATAGGTTGGGCCATTCAAGGACTTACAAGTATGATGACCGACCGGAGCAGCAACGCATCGCGTGGTAAGTTACTACTCGGGCAGCGTCACTTGCGGGGAATGATGGAGCCTGGTACCATAGGTAATCATTAACTCGATAGAATCTCATTGCGATCGGAGCAACTATGAGGACCTATAATCCCATGGGAGGGGATTGATAGGTCGGTATTGCTAGAGGTGATAGTTAACATGACTGGATTATTTTTCGCGATGTGAGCGACTTTGTGGGCTCACCATCCTATTGGAGAGGATTAGTAAGTTGATTTTGTCAGAGGTGATAGTTAACATGATAGTAGGAGTGGCTCCATCGTCCTATTGGAGAGGATCGATAGGGGAAACTTGGGGGAGACCATCAGAGGTAATGATTTACTTGATAGTTAACTTTGGTCCTAACTGTAGGAAGGTTTGACCGAGTGGGGATCTGGGTTACACTTAAGAACACTATACATAGCGTCTTGTATAGGGTTTCCCGAAAGCAGTGGCTCGTACTCGTGAGTATGTCAGAGTATATGAAGTAGGAACAGTTTAACCTCGTGTACCAGTTGGAGGGGGTGAGGACCAGTTTAGACTCATGCTCTCGTGGGAGTTTGGAGGGGCAGTTTATACTCATGCACCAGTAGGAGTTAAGGAAGCAGTTTAGGCTCATACACCAGTAGGAGTTTGGTGGGGCAGTACTAAGGGTAGTACTTCTTCAAGAATTTATCGTTGATAGGCATCATGATCTTGTCGCCACTCGGTTTGACGAGACGATAAGTTCCATTCGAATAGACTATCTCTATCACGAACGGCCCTTCCCATTTGGGCTAGAATTTGCCCTTCTTCTTGGAAGTGAGAATCATCGGTCGTCGAACAGTGAGTACCAATTCTCCCTCCTTGAAGGATCGATGCTTGACTTTCTTGTCGAAGGCCTTAGCTATCCGGGCTTGGTAGAACTCAATGTGTTGTTAGGCCTCAAACCACCTCTCATCCAACACTTCAAGTTCTGCGAGTCGTCGTTGATGATTATCCTCAGTTGTCATCCCTGTAGCTAGGGCGACATAGAGGGATGGAGTTTTAATCTCTAATGGTAACAAGGTCTTACAACCATATACCAATGAGTAAGGCGTGTTGCCAGTCGGTGTGCGAACCGTTGTGCGATACGCCCATAAGCTCTCGCCCAGCTTCTCGTTCTAATCACGCTTGCTATTAGAAACCAGCTTGGTTAAGATCTTAATGATTGTTTTGTTGAAGGCCTCGGCCAAACCATTCGCCGAAGGGTTATAGGCTGTAGAGGAAAGTTTCTGCATTCAGAACTTGTCACAAAACCGGGTGAACGCATGACTAACAAATTGTGTGCTATTATCATGAATGATACGTCAAGGTATACCGTATCGGTATATGACATGATGTTTGATGAACTTAATCACATCATTGGTTTTGACTTCTCTTAAAGGGATGGCTTCGACCCATTTAGAGAAGTAGTCGGTGATCGCGAGGATAAAGCGATGACCTCTTGCCGACGGCAGGGATATTGGTCCGATGATGTCCATCCCCCATGCTTCGAAAGGCTATAATGCCGTTGTTAGGTGTAGGTCTTTAGGAGGTTGATGCATGTAGTTGGTGTGGATTTAGCACGTGTGGTAACGCTTTGCGTAAGCAACCGCGTCGCTGACCATCCAAGGCCAAATGTAGCCTATCCTCCGTAACCGATCCCAAAGCTTGGGTCCAGGCTGGTGAGCCCCGCAAGTGCCATCATGGGCTTCGCGTAGAGCTTCTTGTGCTTTTGTCTTTGAAAGACATCAAAGTAATAAGCCCTCATACGACCTGCGATACAACGTCTTTCTGGTTGAATCGTAGTATAACCTTGAGGCGCGTCGGCGGACAGACTCTCGTTCCCTAGCATCTTTAGGCAGCATGCTATACAGGACGTAATCGATGATCAGGAGACGCCAATCTTTCGGGTCGGGTTGATCCAAAACTTGGTGAGTGTCGTTCACCTCTGGAACGTCTTCTGGTCGAAAGAGTCGTCGGGTCGCCACAGTGACACATTGAGTCGTTTCTAGTGGTTGAGCCAAATTAGTCGCTAAGGATGCGAGGGCGTCCACGTGCGTGTTCTTAGAATGAAGCACATGCTCGATGCGGAAGCTTTCGAATGACTCAACTAGCTTGGTAGCTGCTTTGTGAAGCAGGATCAGGTCATCATTTCTAACTTCGTATTCCCCCGTCATCTGCTTGACAATGAGCTGAGAGTCACCGTAGGCCTCGAGATGTTTTATCTCTAACTCTCTTGCCAGCTCGAGTCTAATGAGTAGCACATTATACTCAGCCACGTTGTTGGTACATGGCTCTGTTAGAGAAAAGGCTCGGGGTAATACGTGGTTATGTGGGGAAGTGAGGACCACCCCCACTCCTGCAATGATAGATCCGCTTGTGCTGACACGAGACACACCGTCGAAGAACATCTACCAAACTTCCGCCAGGGAAGTCGCGTTGACTTCGGGGGGTTCATCTGGCAAATCTTCGAGCAAGTCAGTTTTCGCCCCCAGCAGATGACTGGCTATGAGATCGCAGATAGCCTACCCTTTGACCGACTTCTGCGGCATGAAATGAATGTCGTACTGAGACAGTAGGAGTGCCTATCTGGCCAAACACTAGTTTAAGGCTGTAGGCTACGTCATGAAGACTCGGATGGGGTTCATCCGGGAAATGACATGTATGGTCTGGCCAACTAGGTAATGTCGTGTCTTTTGGATGGCGAATACCAGGGCTAGGCACTCCTTCTCGACCATGGGATATCGTCGTTCAGCGCCTTGCAGAGTCCTGCTTAGGTAGTAGATACCCTGCTCATGGCCGGCATCATCATTCTGCACCAACAAGGCACCCAGAGAGTGTTCCATGGCTCGGATGTAGATGAGGAATGGTTTTCCTAAGATCGGAGCCGCCAAGATAGGTGGGTTCGAGAGGTAAGCTTTGATCTCTTCAAAGGCCCGTTGGCAAGGCTCGTCCCATACGAAGGAGGTACCTTTTTTCATTAGTTTGGAGAAGGGTTGACACTTGCCCGAAAGGTTTGAAATGAACCTCTGGATGTAAGCCAATCATCCCTGAAGACCCCTTAATTCCTTAAGATTTTGAGGCGGCTGAAGCTCTTGGATAGCTCGCACCTTATCTGGGTCAATTCAGACTCCTTTCGTTGTAACTATGAACCCAAGGAATTTACCATTGGACATCTCTAAGAATGACTTCATGGGATTCATCTTGAGTTGATGGGATCGCATGAGCTCGAACATCACCCTCAGGTCTTGGAGATGGTCATCTTTGCTGTGACTTTTTACGACTAGATCGTCCACATAGCATTTGTTCGCGAGAAAAATTGATGCTTTCTTCATTGACGATTCCATTGCACTCTTCAATAACAACTTTTTGCGTTACAGAAAGATCCGGTCTTTTTATAAGATCCGGTTACAATGAAAATCAAACAAAAAAGAAATAAAAATTATAACTTTTCTCTTATTTACCGAACAAATCACGAGCTCCTGTTATCCGGTCACTCGCTTGCGTGGGTTGTTTGCCTGCGCCGAGGTTATTTGCCGTGGACTACCGCGTGATCTTGATCCGAGCAGATCTACGCAATATTATGGGTATTATTTCACCAAGGAAATAATAGCCGGAGGGATTATTTCACCAAGGAAACAACCGCTCAAATCTCGGGATCAAAGACCAAGCTTTGATCCGGAGTGTAGCAACGTAGATCTGAGATCTCGATCCTCTCGAACTCCTGCCTTTTGTGATGCGGGTGCTCGCCAAGAATCAGATCCGAATGTCCAAGTCTTCAAGCCTTCGAAAAACTCAAGCACAAGTTCTCAATCCGGCAGAGTTTCGGCTCTCCAAAAAGTCTTCCAAAAGTCCTCCAAAATAATGAATCACCTGGCCTATTTATAGGCAACCAGATCTGTGCATTTGGCACAGATCTGGTCGGCCACCTTAGGGTGGCTCGGCACTGGGCCGAGCCACCCTGAGGTAGCTCGGCGGCGGCATGCCATAAGAATGATTTGAACTTGGTCCCTGCAGGAAAGCCACCCTCAGGACTGCTAGTGGTATAAGAATGAGCGTCAATCTTCTTCAGCAGACTGTTCACCCCTGAGGGAGTAAGTAGGGCCAACTCACAAATAGCCTCGCCAGAATTATTCTCCAGATTCTTGAACAAATAATTTGCAAATTGCTTCAGACTCACGAACACCTTAGTCCTCTTTGCTAAAGGCTCAGACTGCGCCAAAGCAATATGATAGTGACAAGTGAGGTCCCATAGAGTCTCATAACGGTCGGGCATGCGATCCTTCAATTGATTCAATTCATGATTAGAGGGAAAGTACTCCTGGTATAGCATCTGTCCCATGGGCAAGCCAGAAATCCTGTGCATCTCGTGAAGAGCCAAGCCCAACTCCCCTTGCCGGGTCAGAAAAGTGTTCGAATCTGGATTATAAAGCTCGAACAAAGCACAGAAATGCCTCACGCTGACAGGCAAGCCATACATGGTGGCACGAACGGCTGCATATAAACCACAGGCGTGCAACTCCTTACCCCATCGGCTCAAGACGTACGTCGTCATGCGAGTCCACCAAAGTTTGTCCAAAGAATGGACCCAACCATAAATCCTGTGACGTGTCGCAGGCATCTCTCGTCCTAGAGCAGCGAGGCGATTCCTCAAGGTAGAAGCGGTGGCAAGGAACTCGTTACGTGGTGGTGCATCCAGCCCCAATACCCCAGGACACAATCCGGTGACATGACTCCTACTCGAGCCAGGAAATGCCTGATGAGTGATGTAGCCGCAGTGGACACTCTCATGCTCCTCCGTCAAGCGCCACGACATCTCCCGTGTCACAGCCTGACACCTGAACTCAGTCAATGAACGATGCCGAGGAATCTTCGGTAAATATATGAAGCCACTGCCAGTTTTATGAAGCCACTGCTCGGCCTTAATAAACACGGCATCCGGGTCTTCGACAGAGTCGCCGAATAAGAAATCACTCTTCCGAAGAGGCTGAATAGAACTAGCGTCCTTCACGAAAGGTGCGTCGGTAATCAACTGTCGAAGAGCTCGGTGCCCACCTTCCTTCACCACCTGGGCAACCTCAGTCGACGTGCCCGAAATGAACTGAGGGGTAACTGGAATAGGGGAAAAGTCATCGGAAGTCGAATAGTACTCGCCACGACGCCCGTACACTGCGTGAGATGAGAACGCTCCAGAAGGATATCCCACTGGAAATAAACAGTTAAACATCTGTTAGTCTCAATTATAAAAGGAAGTTGAACTCATCTTATAAATGGGTAAGATAGAGTCATTGCCTTATAAAGGGTGAGACAATTTGGCCACATTGTGCAATCACAAGATAGGGTATATTGACAATATATCCCTGCCTTATAAAGCACAATACAGCGTCAAATCGCCCCCTTTATTTTGAGATATGGTTTTGACCAAGCAAAACCTATCTTTAAAGCGTCGATCCTCACCAAGGAGAATCAAGGCTCTTCCCGATTGTCTCACCAAGGAGAACAACGTGGGGTAAAAGGACCAATTTGCAAATTTCCAAGAGAAAAAAGGGCTAATTTGTAAATTTCCAAATATTGCCAAAAATAGCTCACCAGCGTAAGAGGGAGGCGCGCCATCAGCCGACATAGCAGGGGAACGACCTCTCGAAGCACGCGACATAATGAGCTGCAAAATAAATTGAGAGATCAGATCTAGAAAAAAAAGATCCCCTCTTTATCAATTCTACCCCCTTGAAAGAAAAGCTCGAGGTGTCAAATCACACCCTCAACCCTTACATACAATCCCACAACTCTATACATTGGATCGAACATGAAATAGACCAAGATTATGGAGGATTTACCTGAAGAAAAGCTCGAGATCCAATAAAGATGAGATTTTTAAAGAAACTTGAACCACGCGCTCGAGGGGCCTGAAAGAAACCTTTTGTTTGGAGTTTTTGGGGGATTTCTCAGTCCAGGATCCAAAGGAAAGCTAGATCTAAGACAGATCTGAGGGTTAGATGGAGAAAGGAGGCTTGAGGGAAGAGAAAAGCCAAAAAAGAGAGGAGAGGGTGGCCGGCCCTAGGAGAGAGAAAAGAGGGTTTTATAAAGGTGAACCAGCCTTGAACCAGACCCAAACCAGCCCTGAACCGGACCAGAATTGACTGAACCAGACCAGATCAAGCCAAATCAGTCCAAATAAGGCTGAACCAGACCAGACCAGTTTGAACCAGACCAGACCAGACTGAACCAGTCTTGAACCAGGCATGAACCAGTCATGAACCAGGTTGAACCAGATTGAACCAGTCTTAAACCAGGTTGAACCAGTTTGAACCAGAATTGAACCAGAATTCAAATTGAAGCTGAATTGAGCGTCGAAACAATTTCAAATCGACCGAGGGTTCAATCCCTTGTTTATTTTGGTCTCTCCCGCGCATTCGGAAGGATCGAAAGAATTTTTGAGCCAAATTGTTGCCTTTTTTGGACCGATTCATATGATTATCATACCGGTTCAGCTCATTCGGGCATGAGAAATACTCCAATAAGGTATACGAGTATAAACTATTCCCCATTTTTGTTGAGAAGTTCCTGGAGAATATTTTTTTTCTAAAAAATATTCTTAAGGATAACTCAATAACACTACGCCGGACAACGCGTCGCAAATAAAGACTCAACGCCAACAATCGAGGGTCAGTTATATGTTGAACAAACAAGCACGAGCTAAAGTTTAAAAAATCAGGAATCGACTTCAAGTTCAAATTCCGACAACGGTCAGACAATAAATGCAGCACCGGAACCCTTACAGACGTTCGACAAAGCACCGAATAGCCTGAAGGATTGAAGGAATACAGAACAAAGGTCATTTCCAGGCCCCATTACACCGACTGAGGGTGAGGGCAATCATATCCAAAGTATTCCAGACTCCTCTATAAAAGAACGAGGCTAAAATACTTTGGAGGGGATATCTGTAGGCGTATAAAATTACCTATAGGTCCCTTAGCACAGCTCGACACGGTGATTCAACAAAACAACGAACCATCGAGTGACGAGGCGACGAGGTTAACGAATTGCACGCGAGCAACGGAACGTATTCGCGTGAGGAACCAATCCAACGGTTCGGGAAGTCAACGAGTCGTCCAACCATAAAACGGATTCGAACTCAAACATCAAGGTGTATTTATTACCAAATAAAGACCCGGACTATCAAATCAAAGTCCGGACAAATCAAATACAGAACCGAAAGACGGGAAACGACGGAAAACACCCTAAGGGGTCTCGGCAAAAACCGAACCACCTCGGGGTGGCTCGGCCAAAGCCGAGCCACCCTGAGGTGGCCGACCAGATCTGTGCCAAATGCACAGATCTGGTTGCCTATAAATAGGCCAGGTGATTCATCATTTTGGAGGACTTTTGGAAGAACTTTTGGAGAGCCGAAACTCTGCCGGATTGAGACCTCGTGCTTGAGTTTTGAAGGCTTGAAGACTTGGACATTCAGATCTGATTCTTGGCGAGCACCCGCATCACAAAAGGCAGGAGTTCGAGAGGATCGAGATCTCAGATCTACGTGGCTACACTCCGGATCAAAGCTTGGTCTTTGATCCTGAGATTTGAGCGGTTGTTTCCTTGGTGAAACAATCCCTTCGGCTATTATTTCCTTGGTGAAATAATACCTGTTATACTGCGTAGATCCAACCGGATCTAGATCTCACGGTGGTCCACGGATAAACCCCGGCGCAGGCAAACAACCCACGCAAGCGAGCGACCGCAAAACAGGAGCTCGCGATTTGTTCGACAAATAAGGAAACAAATTTATAATTTTCATTTCTTTTTATTTGATTTTCGTTGTAACCGGATCTTATAAAAAGACCGGATCTTTGTAATCGATAAACTGTTACAAGAGTGTACAATGGAATCAATGATGAAAGCTACAATTTTTCCCGCGAACAGCATTCGACTGTCTTTCGCAGATGATCTTGAAAGATCGTGCTCATTGCGTGTTGATAGGTTGCATCGGTGTTTTTGAGTCCGAAGGGCATTACCGTGTAGCAATACACCTCCATTGGAGTCCTGAATGAAGTGTGTTTTTTTGTCATCAGGGTGCATCTTGATTTGATTATACCCTAAAAACCCATCCATAAAGAACATCCTCTCAAATCCACACGTATTATCGATGATGACGTCTGTGATGGGGAGAGGGAATTCGTCCTTTGGGCAAGCGGCATTGAGGTTTCTGAAGTCAATGCAGATGCGGATCTTAATATTCTTCTTTAGGACTGGAACAATGTTGGCTACCCAGTTGGGGTGTTGTTCCTCTCTGATGAAGCTGGATTCGATCAGTTTCTTCACTTCGGTCTCAATTGCCTCCATGATTTATGGACGAAACCGCCTCTGTTGCTGTTTGATCGGCTTGGCATCTGCACCGATGTTGAGGCGATGCGTGGAAATCTGTGGATCAAGGCCGAGCATGTCCTCATAATTCCACACGAAGACGTCAATATGTTCCCGTATGAGAGCTATGAGGTCTTCCTTCTCTTGGAGGATCTCATCCTCGGTGGACGGCTCCCGTTGCTCGAAGCGATTACTCCACTAGGCATTGACATGGCAGTCCCATGTCTCGTCATAAAGCAGGACCTGTCCATCCTTCACCATTTCGGTAGGATCGGTCACAGCCATGTTGACTGTGAGGTTGTTCAACAAGTCTCCTACGCTGACATCTGAGTCCCATGTTGAGGATATCGATGATCGATCCTCTGAGCCGGTATCATTGGAGTCTCCGTCGAAATGGCAAATAACTCTGAAGAGGAAGAAATGTAGCCCAAACCTCTTTGAGTCTTGGCGAAGTAATTCAAGGGTTTGCCTCTAGGCACATAGGCGGGTCGGATGACCGTCTTCCACCCTCGGTCGTAGTTTAGGTCTTCTTAATGAGCAAAATCATAACCCATATCCTTCATCACGCGTTTCGCAATTTGACTGTATTGTGAGAACTGGGGCGTGGATTCCTCCTTTTCAGACTCATCCCACAATGTGCATAAGGGGTGATCAATTCGTCCAAAGATGATATCTTTCTGATATTTATCTCGAGTCGGTACCACAAATACCGCCCATGAAGACTCAATGGTTCGTCCCTTTGCGACATATGACGAGTAGACTATGAAGTGTAGGGAAGGGTCACTGTATAGCCTCGCAACTGAATCACTAGGATCGTCACCTTCAAATATCGGGTGAGACGATAAGTAAGCAAAGTTGGACTTCTCATTCAAGATAATCTCCTTCGCCTGAACAACGTTGGTTACATTGTGGCTTTTGTAGCCGATTACAATTGATTCGAAATCGTTCAGGACAAGGCCGTCACCGTACTCTAGCTCGCTATCCGCCTTGTTGCCGCTCTCGAGCTCCTCAGTCGATGGCTCGTCGGGATCTTGGTACAGCAAAGAATCTGTGAAGTAGTTCTCGATGCCTTTGAAGGGTTATTTGTCGGCTACTACTGTTTTCACCCGCTCGTAATCATCCACGTACTTTAAGCATTGGTGTAATATAGATGGGAATATCCGGTTGTTATGGATCCACGGACATCCCAAGAGCACGTTATAGGATGGCTTGGCGTCGATGACGTAACAGGTCACCTCTATCTTCATGTCGCCTATTCGGTACTTCAGACAGATCATGCCGAGTGGCCAAGTTCCAGTGACATTAAAGCCAAAGATAGTCGTGGTAGTCGTGGATAGACGTTTTGGGGGTATCCCTATGTGTTTGATCAGCTTTAGGGGTACGATGCTTAGTGTGGACCATGGGTCGACTTGAATTCAATCCACTTTTGAGGAACTGATGTACCCTGTGAAGTATAGTGGTTAATCATGAGAGGTGCTTTTGATGAGCATGTCCTCAGGAGTGAATGTGATGCAAGGGACCCGCCTTTCAGTGGTCTGGCAGCACATTGCACATTCCTCTTCTGCGTCTTCTTCCCTCAAGAAGTGGGTGGCGAAGACTTTCAAGTCGGCCAATGTCTCTTGTAGGGCTTCCCGGGTAGGTCGAGATAACCGCAGAAGGTCATACATGGTAATTCGCGTGGGAATGTTCTTCAGCTACGCGAGCACGTTGAATCGGAAAGGCTGATTGCTCGAGCTCGACCTATCGGGATTCGTAGGGACTGTTGTAGCTAGCCTCGTGGGAGGTTCTGCCAAGTTCTCCTCCCTTGTGGGGTACTCTTTGGCGAATGCCTTTCCTGCTCTAGTAGCGAGGGCGGCAGTTTCCTCATCGGAATCGATGAGGGCAGATATTGTAGTCTGGTCTCAATCCAGAATAGCGGAGATGACATTGCAAGGTCTACCTTTGGTCTTCCTCGAAGGGCTTTGAAGCCCACCGCTCATCGCTGAGGAGGTCTGGATGGACCCACATCACCTGACCTGATAGCAAGGTTTGGGGTACTAAACCTTTCCCTCGTTGATTGTGAGGGTCATCGTTAGTGATTTTCAGGACCGCCTTGGGGATAGGAATTAACCCTACCGGAGCCTGAACCTCTAGGAGATCTGTTCCAAAACTCAGGGTGATCATATTCGTGGTCACCTGCTTTTGTACCTTCTCTTTTTTAGGACCCCTGCATCGTAGAGGGGCTAGAGCTTGTCCTTGAGGATGTAACACTTAGAGGTGTGATGACCAAAGAACCTGTGGTACGCACAGTAACTCGGGTCACTAGTCTTGTTCGCCTCCTCAGGCTTTGTGACTTCCGCTAGCTTGATTCGATTGCTCTTGAAGAGAGTGTTGAATGTCACCATCACTTGGTCCTCCCTGAAGTCGTATTGCCTTAGAGGGCGTTGCTCGGACTGCCTGGGCTTCGGCCTTTGAGCCGTTTTGGGTGCCGGAGCAGAATTGACGGCCATGATCTCCTTTCCTCTTGTTTGAGGAGGATTCTTTGGCGCGGTTGGCTCTATAGCTCCCTTCTTGGGGTTAGGTTCTTCGGCCTCTAGCCTCTTGATCATATTTTCTACCTGCTCGCCCTAGCAAACAAGTTCCTTCCAGGTCCGGGTTTCCACCGCACCGACCTTGGATAGAATATGGATCGAGAGATTGTTGCGACACATTTTGATCAGTGTGGACTCGGAAACTTGGTCCCGACAGTGGACCGATCAGTTCCTGAACCTCTTTACGAAGTCGTTGACCGACTCCGACTTCCGCTATTTTTCGGCAAGGAGGGTGACCATCGACACCTCGGTGTCGTTGTCGAAGAAGCTAGCTAAGAAGAGCCTTTCCGCGTCAGCCCATGATATGATAGAGCCGGTTCCAACTTGCAGAACCATTCAAACGCTACCCCCTTGAGGGTGCCTATGAACAACCGGGTGAGAATAGCATCGTTCCCCATGAGGAACCCGGTCTGTGCCATAAAGTAGTAGATGTGCTGTGAGGGTGAGCCCTTGCCATCGAACTACACCAAGCTAATTGGCTTGAACTTCGCTGGGTATAGGACTGTATCCCACTCGACAGGATAGGGTCAGACTACCCCCAGCTTGTTCATGTTCTGCTGGAGTTTCAAAGCGTTGAGCTAGCTTTAGAAGTCATTGAACCTCCTGTCGCGGGTGCTACCCTCAGTATGTGACGTCCCTAGCGATGTCTTGGAGGAGTAATCGGAATAAGGACCAACATTATCCTCCATTTCAGTCGCTGGGTGGGGAGGAGGCCCCTACTCTTTACTCCCTGTCGGCCATTGTAAGGTGTGCGGCGCTCTCTTCTTCTTCTTCTTCTTGTTTAGAAGTTGTTCCAACATCTCCTTTAAAGATTCGATGGTTGCTTGTTGCTCTTCGAACTTCTTAGAAACCATCTGATCATTCGTGGTGTCAGCCATGTGTACTCTTGCCAGTGCGTCCTGACTCGAGTGCGAGCTCTAGGACATGGCTGCCACTGAGCAAACTTCGTCTTCACCACCGAAGGGAGGTGCTAAGGTTGAGTAATCAAACCCAATGCTCACCCCCGTGTGACTATGGGTACGCTGGAATATACCACCTTGTTCACGTTGAACAATCGGATGATTATGCCCTAGGAAGGAGTCCGAATCTGGAGAACCAGAAAGCACAGCCTTACCCTTGTCCGTCATGTTGATTGTAGCGGATGAGAGCTCTAGATCATCGGCGGCAAGTCTCTTCCGGCGGTGCTACCTCTGACTCAAAGATCTCAGCTTGGAGGGCCGTTGAGCGAGCCTTTTGAATACCGAGGGCCTCGCCGCTTCCACACACTGGCTGTCAGTGAGTACTACCTGAATGAGTCCCTCACAGTGACATTGCAGACTCACTTCTTGCATAGTGCGTTTGCCAGTTAGGTAACCTCAGAGATCTTCTGCGGGTGGTTGGTGACAACCCCCAGGGCCAGATGGTTCAGCTAGGTGACCGCATGAATGGGGTTTGGATGAACCCCCTTGCGCACCCCTGGAGGAGTGGTTAGGTGTTGGAGTTAGGTGGATTCACCTTGACAGGAAAGTTGCCGCCCTCGGGCGAGTTTGCGCCTGTTGGCGGACCTTGTCTACTCGCTCATGTGGGCAAACTTGGGATGTCCCACCTACTGCTTCGCCTTTATTGTGAAGGCTTGTTTGACCGCAATGTCTGTCCGTCGAGCAGACTTGACGTGGCTTGCTTGATGTCGGCGGTTCATCTATCTAAGTAGACCCACCTGAGTAGGGCGGTCTATTCACTTCGGGGATGTGACCTGAGAAGCGAAATCCGTCTGTTTTGGCGAGCCCGCCTGGAGCGTTGGATTCGACAGAATGGGAGATGTTTTGGTCAGGGTGGATCCCGCCTGAGTGTGAGAGTGCACCTAGTTTGGTGATCTCTTCAGCCTTGGAAGGGCTGAGTCTCCGTTTTGTGTCTTTCAGACCCGAATAATAGCTCAGGCCATCATGCGAGGTGAAGGTTTGAGCCTTCTGCCGGGCGAGGAGCTGTCGTTGCCGCTGCCGGGCTCTTCTTGAGAGAGGAGCGTCTGGGCGGATCATGTCGGCTTGGTCCGTGCCAGAGTGAACCTATGTTTCCTCTTCGGCGAAGGTTTGCGAGGGTCGTTTGGCAACCCATTTGGCAATATTTCACCTAGTGTTCCCGACCTTCGGTTTGGCCATGGTCGATTTTGGGGAAGTTTGACTCCCTACCATGACTCGGATGGGGTCCTCGAGCGTGGGGGCTTTGACTGTTTGAGGTCGGCCTCTATGCACGACTCGGTGATGTTTGCGGGACGCATCGCTATCAGAGGAGGAGGAGGAGAAGTACTCTTCGTACTTGGCCTGGTCAAACTCAATTTCTAGGGACTCCACAGTTGTCCCGATAGGAACCTCGTCGAATTGAGCTACCACCATTTCTATTGAGGAAACAGCTACTCCCACTGTGGTCGCAATCTTCTGTAAGTGTAAATTTTGATCTCCCAAAACAGGGATTTCATTTGTATTGATAAGAATAGCTTATTACAAACTAATGAATCAAAATTACAACAGAAGCGGAGGGAATACCCTCCTTGTTTAACGTGGGACTTTGGTAGCTATAGGACACCTCGCTCGGTTCTCGCACCGAGTCTGCTTCCCTTGGACGATTCGACCAAGGTTGCTGGTGAGCTTCAGTATGTAGTAGAAGCTCATGCTAGTTGAGTTCGAGTTTCCGAGTTCGATGGTGATCAGGGCCCGAAGCTAGGAGATGATGCTACAGTGCAAAGGTCATGTAAAGAGCTTGTCGTTAACTCCGTCGAGAGTTGAGAGTTGTGGTTCAGCTAACTGATTGAATTAATCAATTAATTATGAGCCAACCGAACTACTGAACCCTTTCTTCATGGCCGGAAGAAGTTCTTAAATAGAGGAGAGACGGCGTGGTCACTCCCTTGAATTATGGGATGTGATCATGTACTGTTGGGAGATACCATGCTTCTTACTTGTCCCTGAGCGGTCGTTTGAGAGGCTCGAAGCGCTGTACCCTCTCTCTTTCACATTACGGGAGCGGGAAGGCCCATCCCTGTACGTGACATTGCGGCTGCCTGATGTCCTGATGAGTTTGGCGAGCTTGCTAATCACCGGGCTTGATTCGTGCAGGTGAGTCGGGTATGCAGGTGAGTCTCGCAAACTCAACTCATGCAGGCGAGCCGAGCATGCGGTCGAGTCTAGCGACACAATTGGTTTAACCCATCACTTGCACTATGAACGAACACTTGATGGTCTTGGAGTACCTACGCTCCTTCCCTTTATGTCGTGGGAAGTGGGAAGGCCCATCACTATACGTGATGCTACGGCTGCCTAGTACTCGAGCGAGTCTGACAAGTTTGTCAATTGCTTGGCGACTTGCTTGGTCGTTCAGGCAAACTTTGGCAGCTCGATCGAATTTAACTCGTGCAGGCGAGTTAAGTATACAGGCGGTATCCAACAACAGGAAAGATTTGACTAGCCACTAGTACCGTGAGCGGCTATTTGATGGGCTCGGAGTACTGTACCCCTTTCCCTTCACGTCGTGGGAAGTGGAAAGGCCCATCCTCGTACGTGCTATTGTGGCTGCCAGGTACTCCAGCTAGCTCGGCGAGCTTGTTGTTCGCGGGCGAATTCAGCTCTCAACTCGTGCAGGCAAGGTGAGCTCCAATCGTGAAAATGTAGGCAGGCTTAGCGAGTGCACGACCCTGGTTTGCCTTGGCGGGTCAAACACGCAGGTGATCCCGATTTTCAAGTCGTGCGGGCGACTCGAATACGCAGGTGGACTTCAGTCTTACCTGCAAAGGTAATTTTTACCGTCTACAAATTCATTAGATTGTACAAAAGCATTGCTATTAAAAGTAGAATATATATGATCATTTTTAAAAGAATTGAACTCATTTCTAATGTCCTCTACTTCTAATATGCCATTATTTTTATCATGAGTTAAACTAGCAATATCCAACTTTAATTTTTCATTGCCTTCTTTGAGATTCACATTTTCACTAGCAATGATATCAAATTTAAAAACTAATAACTCATGATCGAATTTTAATTCTACATGCTTGCTTTTAAGATCAATAAAATTATTATGCAACTTAGTGTAGGCATGCATTAACCTATCATATGCACATACGAGTTCATTAATAAAAAGTTTATTTTTAGAATCCGAATCGCATACCACACTAGGGCTATCGCCTAGAGGCCGAGTGCATGATAATGATGCTCAACTTTACTAGAAGTCAATTCCGTCAAAATGCGCCGAATCTCCTCCAAGTTCCCTTGATGTACTTCTATAAATTTTTATAATTTGTATTCACTATCAAATGAGCAAGCTTGTTAGAAATTAATGAATCAAAAGAATTAAACATAAATTCTAACATAATCTTATTTATTGTAAACATACTTTTATCATTTTTGCTCCACTTAGATTTATCCAAGGTGGACACAACATAAGCTTGATCAATGACTTCCCACAATTCAATATTTTTAGATCTACTAACAAATATTTTAAATCTAAAACACCATTGAGCATAGGGGAAAGCATTGAATGAATGAGCAACATTAATAGCACAACCTAAGCTAGGTGCACCATGCATATCCATGATATATATATATATATGTGTGTGTGTGTGTGTGTGTGTGTGTGTGTGTGTGTGTGTGTGTGTAGTAAGACTCCTATTAACTTAAGTTGATGTCCACCAAAGTTCCTAGCCACTCATTTATTAATATAAAAAACCTTTTCATATCATGCAAGGATCTCTAGGCAATATGAGTGGCTAAAAATTTTGGTGGATAATTTTTTACTATCCACTTAAGTTGACACAAGTTTTGCTATATATATATATATATA
>BQKN01061065.1:109189-145911 GCA_022839385.1 Asparagus kiusianus | reverse complement strand
TCATCAAAATACAAGAGATATTATAACATCAACCATGTTCCCAACAAGGTCAACAAATTGCACGTGATCAACAGAATGCATTCGCGTGCGGAATCAATCCAACGGTTCGGGGAGTCAATGAGTCGTCCAACCAAGAACGGACTCGGATGAATCGCGATCGAATCAAGATCAGCTTCGGACTCGAACTCAGGAGTGGATTTACTGCCAAATCGGGAATCAAGTCAACAAATCGATTCCAGACCAAGTCAACCACAAACCCGAATCACGGACAAAGCAATAACCGAACGACGGAACCCAAAACACCCGGGGGGACACGGCCGAAACTGAGCCACCCCAAGGTGGCTCGGCCCAAGCCGAGCCACCTTGAGGTGGCCGGCCACCATTGGCCCGGGGCACAGTTTCGTTTGCCTATAAATAGGCTAGGGCGTTGTTCATTTGAGAGGTTGGATTTTGGAGGAGGCGAAGCCCTGCAAAACTGAAGACTCAGATCTTAAAAAAGATTCAATCTTTAGGGACTCGAAGACTTACTCATCCGGATCTGGTGCTCGGCGATCGTCAACGCCAAATAAGGCAGGAGTTCGAGAGGACCGGATCTCAGATCTACGTCGTTATACTCCGGATCAAAGCTTGGTCTTTGATCCCGAGATTTGAGTGATTATTTCCTTGGTGAAATAATCCCTCCGGCTATTATTTTCTTGGTGAAATAATACCCGTAATATTGCGTAGATCTGCTCGGATCAAGATCACGCGGTAGTCCACGGCAAATAACCCCGGCGCAGGAAAACAACCCACGCAAGCGAGTGACCGGATAACAGGAGCTCGTGATTTGTTCGATAAAAGAGAAAAGTTGTAATTTTTATTTCTTTTTTGTTTGATTTTCATTGTAACCGGATCTTATTAAAAAGACCGGATCTTTTTGAATACGAGTTCGACCAGCAGAAGTTCGAGGAGTACTTGTCGTCCTCGTCCGGATCAACCTCCCCCCGCAAGTCCAAAAAGCTCTCCTCCAGGAGAAAAATTCGTTGGTATGAAGATGTCAAAAATACCAACGAAGATCTCGCCCCGTTTGATGCCAAAGGTCGGATCTGCTCTGGCCAACCCCGCCGCCGCAGAGGGCGTGGTGACTCTCTCGAAGAGAGCCCGCCAAAGGCAACGTCAACGCCTTGCAAAGCAATTCGCAAAGGCCATGGAGTCAGTTGACGGGATCCGCTACAACACGGATCCGAAGAACAAGAGAGGCAAACAGCCTCAACAACCGATGAGTGGCAGCTCCTCCAAGCCGCCAATCAACGAATGGGTCCGCGTTAAACGGAACCGTTCGACATTGGAAGAGCGCATTCGCGCGATGTCAGCGCAAGCACGGGCTCAAGTCCAAGAAACCCGTAGGAAGCTGCAGAAGGAAGTGGCAAGCAAGCCGCCACCAACCCGCAAAGTCTGGAGGCCCAAGTCCGAAGTGGCGATTCAGGCCAAAGAGCAACCTTTGCAGCCTTCGAAGCAGGTTCAACCTTTGGCAAACAAAACGAAGTTGCCGACAATTCCCATGGCTACTCCGGGAGGTCAAGCAGAATCATCCCGGAGAAAGAAGTCAGTTTTGGAGCGCCTCGGCCCACTTCCCTGTAGGCGTCAAAAATTGCCGATAGGTTCCCACAAACAGCTCAGTGTTAACGAGCGACGATGAACATCACTACCCGGTTCACAAGAGCTCAATTGACAT
The DNA here is from genome assembly GCA_022839385.1 of Asparagus kiusianus. Lineage (NCBI taxonomy): Eukaryota > Viridiplantae > Streptophyta > Magnoliopsida > Asparagales > Asparagaceae > Asparagus > Asparagus kiusianus. The sequence continues at coordinate 144,197 of BQKN01061065.1, read as the reverse complement.
CGGTAAGCGCATGAAGCGAACCGACGAACTACGTGAGTCGACAGAATCTCAGAATAACGGGGATACGGATTGACCGAAAACCCCGCGATCACCGCAATTGGACCAACACCCGCCGTGTCCCGATCATCCCACTAATGATCCAACCATTGAGATCAACGGAGCTCTTTGTCTGAATTCCAATGCATCCGAAATCAGTCGAATCCGAGTTCGGACGAAAAGTCAACAAAGAGTCAACGGCAGGACAACGGCGGGACAACGGCAGGACCTCGGTCTGAACCGGGGCACCCTGGGATATCTCGGCAGGCTCAAAACACCCGAGGGGTGTCTTGGCAAAGCCAAGACATCCCAGGGGTGTCTCGGCCAGGCCGAGACACCCCAAGGGTGTCTCGGCTTGGCCGAGACACCCAAGGGGTGTCTCGGCCATGGCCGAGACACCCCCTTAGGGGTGTCCACATGGCCATGGTCCCCCCTTCTTTGGGTGTCCACATGGTCCCCCCTCTTCTTTGGGTGTCCACATGGTCCCCCCTCCTCTTTGGGTGTCCACATGGTCCCCCCCTCCTTTTTGGCCTCTTCCACATGGTCCCCCCAAGGGTGTCTTGGCCTCCTTTTACGGCGAAACACCTTTTATGGCGAAACGCCTTTTACGACGAAACGCCTTTTACGACGAAACGCCTTTTACGACGAAACACCTTTTGGGGCAGCCCCTAGGGCCTCCTTGGTGGCCTATAAATAGACCCCTTGGGTCTCCATTCTCTTGGCCTTGGTTTTGGGAGAGAAATTTCTGATCTTGAGCTTTAGCCTTTGAGATCTGAAATTTCAGAGAGGAGCGGTGAAGCCTTGCCGGAGTAAGGAGTCGGAATTTCAAGGGGAGCAGCGAAGCCCTGCCGGACCGAGGAGTGAGAGTTCTTCATCAAATTTCTTCATTCCCCCTTTCTTTTCCTTGGTGTTACCCTTCGCAGGTAACACTAAGAAGAGCTAGTGTCTCGTTTTAGCCGAGATATAAGCTTTAAACTTCTGAGATCTCACGCGGATCGACGAAGTTCTGTTTCTATATCCCTTCGCGGATAGACGAAACTCTGCCAGATTTTTCCAGAAAGGATCTTGAAGAGTCGGTGGTCCACGGATATCAACATCCCCGTCACAGGCCAACAACCCACGCAAGCGAGACCGAACCAAACCGGGATCTCGTGTTTATTTTCGCTAAAGTTGTAATATCTTTGTTTTCATTTAAATTCTGTTGTAACGCTTGAAGTTGTAACAGATATCAAAGCAATGAAAACAGTAACTTTTCCTGAAAACAAGTTGGCGACCACAGTGGGAGCCGCCGACCTCGCTGCCGAGATCGGAGTGACGCAACCGGCCTTCAAGATCCGGGTGAATGAAGAGATCGAATACGAGTTCGATCAGAAGAAATTCGAAGAGTACCTCTCCTCCTCCTCCTCCAGATCCGCCTCTCCGCATAGGCGCCGGAAGACTCCATCTCCCAAAAGGGCTCGCGGGATCTCCAACTCCTCAATCCAAGCTCCCGCCGTTGCTGCTACTACACTTGCACCACACAACGTCCCCATGTCATTTAGTGTGGTCAAGGTTGTAGATCAAACCGCCCCAAAGACGATTGATGATGCAACTCCAGCTCCATCGAAGAGGGCGCTCCAAAGACGTCGTCAACGCCTCGCTCAACAACTCGCCAAGGCCAGGGAGTCAAAAGATGGAGTGCGCTATGCAGAAGACTTGAAGTCGAGGTAGCGACAAGAGCAACGGCAAGTAATCAACCTCCCCTCTAAAACAGAAGCGAGTGAGTGGATCCGCGTCAAGAGGAACCGCTCCACGCTTGAGGAGCGAATCAAGAAGTGCCGTGCTTTACTTGCACATGCCCGGCTCCTCCTAAAGAAGGCGGAAGAGATGCAGCAAGAAACGGCGATCAAAACACCGTCCAAAAGCAAACTGGTGTGGGTTCCTAAATCAACACCAATACCTCCAGCAAAGAAGGATGAGGCTATCACCCAAAGTTCCTCCAAACCAGAGCCTGTTTCTACTGTATCGGCACCCTCAACGGGGCCAGGTAAGAAAGGGGATCATTCAAGATCCCAGGTTCCTTTGACGGGTCACCTCGGTCCCTTACCAGAGAACCGAGGTAGAATACCTGTCAAAGAACGGCTGGGACCATTGAAAGGTCCCCAAGTTAAAAATCAGACCGGGGGTCGAATCAATCCCCCCAAGAAAGATGAAAAAGGGAAAGCCCCTATCACCGACCGCATCGGATTGCGAGTCGAATTAAAAGAGCCCGTTCAGTTTATACGCTCACAAAAGCGTAAAATTGAACGGGCCACTCTTGAAAAATCCAACAAGGCATCTCATCCCCGAAGGGAGGCACACTCATCTGAGGATGAGATTGTTATGTCGGGGAACACATACCAACACCCTGTAGGTTGCTCCAGCTACAAAGCTGATGAGTCGTACTACAGAGCTGGGGGTATGGAAAAGTCCCGAAAAAGATGTGTGCAGGACATGGAGCCCCGCTGCCCGTGTGCCAACATTATCAAGGCGGTGCTGTCCGAGTGTTGCTGTGCTCAGACCCCAAGCAGAGTCTCGGTGTTCGAAAGAATTTTCACACCGAAACGCTTCCACAAGAAGAAATTCGTCCGCCAAGATGACGAATATCCAAGAGTGTCGGTTAACATGACCGGCAGAGGGGGATCAACACAATACTTCAGCATAGATCAACTTGCCGAGGTATCCCGATGCATGACGCGGTTGCCACCAGGAATCAGGGGCCAGAAGAATTACCGAAGGGTACAAAAGGGGCTCTCTTTAGAAGAAGAAGAGTCAGATGCTGATTCGGACTCTTGCTCGGCGGTGGCATCCGATGACACGGCCTCGAGTGCGGGACAACCATACGAATCACTCATGATCAGCGCCGAACAGGTATCAAAGATACTGGAAGAAGCCCTCGCCAAACAGAAGGAGAGCTTCAAGTTCGAGATGGATATGGCCATGCAACGAATGAGAGAGATGCACGACCAACAAATTGCGGCGCTGACGGTTCACCAAGGTGAGCCCAATCGACGCAACCAAGATGAGAACGAACGGGAAGGAGATAACATCAATATCCCTCCTGTCAACACCGATAATGGGGGTGGTCCCGCAGACGATGGCGCTAAAGAGGACCACGTCACTTCTCCCCAAGATCACTCGAAGGCGGAAACGAGTGAAGACAGGAAGATGAAAGACCTGGAGAGCAAAATCAATGCATTGATGAACGCTCAAGAGGTAAAGAGATCCGGTATACCCTGTCCCTACCCAAGGGAGTGGGAATCGATCCCATATCCGGCAAAGTTTAACTTGATTAACTTTACGCCGTTTGATGGGAAGGGTTCCCCTACCCAGCACTTAATCTATTTCAAGTCTCATTTAGGAATCATTTCCGGAAATGAGCCCCTCATGGTGCGGTCATTCGTCGGCACTCTTCACGGAGCTGCCTTCGATTGGTATCGCCGTCTCAAGCCCGGAAGCATCAACGGCTGGGACGACATGGAGGATATATTCCTAACAAACTTCTTTGATGACGATAGCGAAGTTTCAATCGGCACGCTGTTCGATGAAAAGAAAAAGAACGAGGAGACGGTTGAAAACTTCGTGAAAAGATTCCGGAACAAAGCAATGAATTGCAGGGATCCGGTCAGCGAGGATTTCATCCTCGAAACCTGCCACAACAACCTGACGTTAGACATCCTCGAAGCCATGGGAATGGCGCCGCCAAAGACCTGGAAAGACCTGAAGGTGCGGGGAGAGCGTGCTGAACGATTCCTCAAGAGGAAGAAGGCGGAGAGAGGGCAAATACCAAATAATGCCCCGCAACCAAACTTCACCCCCAAGGGTAAAGAAAAGGCGCACACAAATACCGTGGTCACAAACCAGGTATTTGAGGTGCAAGCACAGCTGCAACAGCCGCAACAGCCGCAACAGCAGCAACAGAGGGCGCCTTAACAATCCAGGTGGCAACAACAGCCCCAGAAGCAAAAGGTCGGGGAGCCGAGGTTCCCAAAGGTCTACTCATTCAGGTAAGATGAAGTCCCCGGTATTTTCAAGTACTTAGTCGAGAACAACAAAATCAAGTTGCCTCCGATTCAGGATCAAGAAGATGCCAAAAGAATCAACGATCCCAAGTACTGCGCATTTCACAGGGCGGTGCACCATCCTACCAAGGTATGCTACGCTCTCAAAGATAAAATTCAGGCCCTAATCGATGTTGGGGTTATCACTATGAAACAGCCCAAAGAGAAGAAGGTGGGTGCAAACACCGTATCCATTAACTTTGGATCTGTTCCCTTGAGTTGGTTCCAACACGAGCCGGTAATCAATGCGGCGGTGAAGACGGTGAACGATGATCCTCACCAACAGCGCCGGAAAGGGCTTGTGCCACATACGGCCCCGAATGGCGAAATCCTGTGGGTTCATCCGGACCTGATCACAGACGAGCAATGGACCGGATCGTCATCCAAGAGAAGGTCAAAAGGAAAAGGCAAATCTTGTTATGGAGTTTTTGCCATTCCAGGGAAAGAGGACGACAGAATCCCGACCTTTCCACTTTCTGAAGACGAACAGGAGGCCTTCACAACCTGAAGCGGGAACGAATATCACTACAAGTACCCGGATGCTTCCGAGCTATTGGGTACCAAAACCCCACCTTCCAAGACGCTGTCAGAACTAGGGATTGCAGCAACTCCCTCAACGCCGGTAGCTGCGGAGAAAGCCCCGCAGAAGGAGAAAGGGAAGGAGCCTGTACGCCAAGAAGTCCAGAACCCGAGGCAGTCTCAATTCAATCATCCGATTGGAAGGGACAAATCGGGAAATACAAGCTCTCCACCCCATTTCGACATCATGGCGCAGTTGGCCAACATCCCGGCTCGGATAACCCTATACGAGTTGTTACGTCTCTCGAAAGATACAAGGAAAGCACTACAAGAAGCCTTAAGTGATTCCGAAGCTTTCTTGACTCGAATCAAACCATCTCCTGAAGAGCCGGAATCCTCAGCTCAACAATGCAATCTGGCGGCACATCACTTTCCCTACATCTCTTTCACCAAAGAGGACTTGCAGACAAAGAATTCAAAGCATGATAGGCCATTGTACTTCACTGGTCACATCGGTTCCAGCGTTGTCAACCGGATCCAAGTTGATCCGGGTTCCGCTGTTAGCATCATGCCATTCCGATTGATGCATCATCTCGGAATCCCAACTAGCAAATTAGCTTCCACTGGCACGACAATTTATGGATTCAACACCAGCGGGTCTAGGCCCTTGGGGAAGATCCGAATCAAGTGCCAGATTGGGGATTTGAAGTCGGAAGTTACATGCTATGTGATTGACGCGGAAACATCCTATAATTTACTGTTGGGTCGACCTTGGATCCACGGTAACCTTATAGTCCCGTCAACTCTGCATCAATGCCTCAAATATGTGGGCACAAATAATGAAGTCAAGACGGTGGTCGCGGATAAGCAACCGTTTAAGGGATTGGAGAATTATTTCACCGATTCCCTTTTATACAGTGCTGAATCCGATACTGAACCATCGGCCCAAGGGACGGACAGCGGTGATGAAGCTGATACCGAACTAGGGTTTGATTATGATGGTGGTTTTGTTTTAAACAACATTGTACCCATTGTAATCAATCTTGACGATGATAAATCATCGGAAGATAGTTGTAATTGGCAACTTGCCGAAGAACTATCAATAAACGATGATTTAAAGTACTCGACGGGTCTCGATGATATTACTAACGAACTCTATGCTAACCCTAATTTGTATATGCCTCTTCAATCATTTTGTTTGACGAAGAAGCAGGTACACGACCCTTGCGGAACAACGCTTATCATCCCCGCAGGGATTGGGGGTGGAAAGGAGGTCGTCTACGGCAAAGGAAGAGCATCTTCGATACCCGACCACTTCATGGAAGAGGAAGATGACGATGATAAACCGGCCCGTCATCTATCCAGATACGATGCGAAAGCGCGCAACATGATGGAAAGGCACGGGTATGACTTCAAGATCGGAGAGGGTCTTTTCTTTGGTCGAGGTCCACGGGTCCCACCCCGGATGGCCTATGTACCGAAGGGAAAACCCGATGATTATTATCGCCACAAAAGAGGTCTAGGCTATGTCTCATCAGATGATGAGTGTGGCTGGCAAATCATCGACCAAATTGCTAACAAGACTAGGAAGGGATATTCTTCCGACTCTTCGGGTTGGGATTCCGACGCTAGTCTTGGTGAGGTGTTTAAGAAGCTAATGTCGAACATGGTCACGGTTGATCCAACGACAATAGAAGAAGATGATGAGATGCCAACATGGGAAGACCCGTGGGTTCATCACTTGAACATGCAGTATGGCGATCGGTTCGAGCAAAGAGAGCCTCCTACCGAAGACCAAGTCGTCCAGGTGAATATGGGAAGCGAGGAGAATCCAAAGCCGATATTCATTAGCGACAGCCTCCTACCTGAGGAGAAGGAGGAGTTGATTTCCCTTATCCGGGAGTACATCAACGTGTTCGCCTGGAATTATGAAGACATGCCAGGTCTCGATCCAAATGTAGCGGTGCATCGTCTCAACATTAAGCCGGATGTCAAACCAGTCAAACAACAACAAAGACGGTTTCGTCCGCAAATGATGGAGGCGATCGAAGCTGAGGTTAAAAAGCTCATCGACTCAGGATTCATTTGGGAGGAGCAACATCCCGAATGGCTTGCCAATATTGTCCCGGTCCTGAAGAAGAACGGGAAGATCCGGATATGCATCGACTTCAGGGACCTCAATACTGCTTGCCCAAAAGATGATTTTCCTCTTCCCATCACGGATGTTATCATTGATAATACGTGTGGGTTCGAGAGGATGTCCTTTATGGATGGTTTCTCTGGTTATAACCAGATAAAGATGCATCCAGATGATGAAAAGCACACCGCATTCCGAACACCCCTTGGTGTTTTCTGCTACACAGTTATGCCGTTCGGCTTGAAGAATGCAGGTGCTACATATCAGCGAGCTATGTCAAAGATCTTTCAGGAACATCTCCGAAAGACTGTCGAATACTACGTGGACGATTTGGTCGTGAAAAGTCGTGATAAGAATGATCACATTAAAGACTTGAAGACCATGTTCGACTTGATGCGGGCCCATCAGTTGAAGATGAACCCTACCAAGTCTTTCCTCGGAATGTCCAGTGGCAAATTCCTGGGGTTCGTCGTCACCACCAAAGGTATTCACATTGATCCGGATAAAGTGAAGGCGATCAATGAATTACAACCTCCGAGAAACCTCAAAGAGCTCAAAGGACTGCAAGGGCGATTGGCTTATATCCGTCGGTTTATCTCAAACCTTTCGGGAAAATGCCAACCGTTCTCCAGGCTCACAAAGAAGGGCGTGTCATTCGTATGGGACGATGCTTGTCAAAAGGCGTTCGAGAGTATCAAAGAATACCTCTCAAAACCTCCCGTACTCGTTGCACCGAAATCGGGCAAACCGTTCTTGATTTATGTCAAGGCAACGAGCCATTCATTAAGTGCATTGCTTGCACAAGATGACGATAACGGTCACGAGCAAGCAGTATATTATTTAAGTCGAACCATGGTAGGCGCAGAATCTCGATATCCCATGATTGAGAGAGAATGCCCCGCCTTAGTGTTCGCTATCCAGAAGATGCGGCATTACTTGGTTGGACAGACCATCTATGTCATCTCCAAAGTTAACCCAGTCCGGGTGTTCATGACTCAACCAGCTTCCATGAGTTGGCGATTAGCAAAGTGGGCTTTACTCTTGTCCTAATACGATCTGCACTTCAAACAGCAGAAGTCAGTAAAAGGGCAGGCCATCTGCGATCTCCTGGCATCTAATCCAACTACGGACGCCGCCAAGATATATGACGATTTACCTGATGAAACCCACGAAGTTAACGCAACTTCGCACCAACAAGTGTGGCGTTTGTACTTCGATGGTGCTTCCCGAGCGGCTCTTGTCACAGGTACTCCTGGATGCTCCAAGGTCTCCTCCGGAGTTGGGGTTGTCTTAGTTTCCCCAGGAAACCATGTGATGCCTCGAGCCTACTCATTAACTGAGCCGTGCTCGAATAATGTAGCAGAGTATAACGCACTGATTATAGGGCTCAATTTCGCCAAAGAGCTGGGGGTTGAGTATCTCGAAGCCTTTGGCGATTCTCAACTAATAGTCAAACAAGTCCAAGGAGAATACGAAGTCCGAAGTCAGGATTTAATCCCATATCACAAGATGGCGGTGGAGCTAGCGGAGTCGTTTGAAGGGTTCTTCTTCGAGCACGTTCCGCGGTTACAGAACACCTACGCAGATGCGTTAGCAGCTTTAGCCGTATCTCTGGCACAGCCACCCGGGACAGAACAATTTGTCACGGTAAGAACTCACCAGCTTCTAGTGCCGCTTCACGATGAAGACGACAAAGAGGAGGAAGTTCAGGAGGTGCACACAACTCAGGCTGAGTTCGAACCCCGAGATTGGCGTTTCCCCATCATCGACTACATCTTGCATGGAATCTTGCCAGAAGATGTGAAGGAGAGAGAATCAATCAGACGAAGAGCGCCAAGATTCTACTATAACACAGAGAATCGAACACTGTACAGTAGGGGGTACGATGGGCTTCTAGCATGTTGCCTATCGACCAAGGAAGCTGAAGAAGTCCTTAGAGAGGCGCATGAAGGATCATGCGGCGCACACCAACCCGGCCCCAAGCTTTATGATCGCATCAAAAGAATGGGGTACTTTTGGCCTTTCATGATGAGTGATGCAATCACATACGCTCGAAAGTGTCACGCATGTCAAGTACATGCGAATTATATGCACCAACCTCCGAAGCATCTACATCCTTCGGTGACGTCATGGCCATTTGGGACTTGGGGAATGGACATTGTTGGTCCTATAAATCCTCCGTCAGTCAAAGGTGACCGGTTCATCCTGGCAATCACCGATTACTTCTCCAAATGGGCTGAAGCAGTTCCACTCAGAGAAGTTAAGACGAGCAACGTCATTGCATTCATCAAGCACCATATCATCTACCGGCATGGTGTTCCAAGACGAATCATACATGACAACGGTCCTCAATTTATCAGCAACGCCTTCATAAGGTTCTGCGAAAAGTTCAAAATTCAGGACATCTCATCAACACTTATAATCCCACAGCAAACGGGTTAGCCGAGGCCTTCAACAAGACTATCATAAAGCTCTTATCAAAGCTCGTAAAGAGTAACAAACGGGATTGGGACGACAAGCTCGGTGCAGCACTATGGGCATACCGTACTACGGTACGTACCCCGACCGGCGCAACCCCATACTCATTGGTGTACGGATGTGAAGCCATTCTCCCTTTGGAAATCCAAATTCCATCCCTTCGGATCACTCTTGCAACCCAGATGACGACCGAGGAACAACATCAAAAATGCCTTGAAGAACTCGAGATGCTCGATGAAAAGCGCCTGGAAGCTCAGCAGCATATTGAGTTTTACCAAGCCAGAATTTCTCGAGCCTTCGACAAAAAAGCTCGACAAAGGAGTTTTAAGGAAGGGGATTTGGTCTTGACTGAAAGACGTCCTATGATCCTTAACTCCAAGAAGAAAGGCAAATTTGAACCCAAATGGGAAGGACCGTTCGTAGTAGAAAAAGTTTACTCGAACGACGCATATCGCCTAGTCACCAAAGATGGTGACCGGCTCATGATGCCAATAAATGGCAAATTTCTGAAAAGATACTATCCTTAGTATCTTCAGAGAAAGAATTGAGGTACCGAGAAGTTCCCGGAAGAATACCACATCGGGGTACTCTTAGGGATAACCCGGTCGCTGATGAACAAGAAATCAATGTTCGAATTCCGAATATTCTTGTTTGTCAGAATCTAACTCTCACAAGCACTCTTTTGCTGAGATGAGATCTAATCATTCGATGGATTGATCTTCCCTCACGAAACTTTCAGTGGTGCTTGATGATTCATAGTCTCCACCACACAATTTCCACTTGGTCAAACCTTACTACAGTTAGGACCAAAGCCAAAGTCCCCTCTCGATTCCTTCAATGAACGAGAGGTCCACTTTCAAATCGAGCGATCAAGCCTTTCTCCGGTTAGGATCGTTCTCAAATTTCCCACTTGGTCAAACCTTACTACAGTTAGGACCACAACCAAAATCCCCTCTCGATTCCTCCAATGAATGAGAGGTCCACTTTCAAATCGAGTAACCAAACCTTACGACAGTTAGGGTTATCCGAATCTTTTCGATTCTCGGAGTGGAGATCCCACTCCTAGTTTCACCTGTCGGATTCTGGGGGTGGAGATCCCACCCCGAGTTTCCTTTCCTGCTGAAGATAGAATATAAAATTCTTCCTCTTCAGGCTCAAATGACTAAACCTTATGACAGTTAGGGTCGTTTGAACTTTTCGATTCTCGGAGTGGAGATCCCACTCCTAGTTTCACCTGTCGGATTCTGGGGGTGGAGATCCCACCTCGAGTTTCCTTTCCAACTGAAGATAGAATATAAAATTCTTCCTCTTCAGCAATGGGAGATAGAATATAAAATTTTTCCTCTCCCATTGAGCCTCCTTTCCAATTGAAGATAGAATATAAAATTCTTCCTCTTCAATGCTGGAAGATAGAATATAAAATTCTTCCTCTCCCCTTTTCCCCTGTCTTTGCTTTTAGAAAAGACAAGGATGAAGTCAACGTCTACAAGCGTTGCCGGGTAGTCTTTCCTGTGAGAAAGACGAAGTCTATGTATTCAAAATCATAGCACCCTTTCCCCCTGTCTTTGCTTTCAGAAAAGACAGGGATGAAGTCAACGCCTAACACGCGTTGCCGGGTAGTCTATTCCCGTGAGAAAGACGAAGTCTAGGTATTCAAAATCATAGCACTAAGTCTAAGAAAAGCAATTTTCTTAGCACAACGTTACATGTGGAACGGATTTAGACAATCCGCATGCTAGCCCGATTCAAACGGTAATCGGTAAAGGCATGTCAAACCCGTTGAAGGCTGGGGGTTTGCCAATAATCCCGAAGTCTATACCTAACACGTATAGCCGGTTTAAAATCTTTCACCGATTGAAAAAAGTTACCAGGGTCTAAACCTGGGGAATTTTATCCCGAAGCCTAAGGAGGGATGAGTCAACGCCTAACACGCGTTGCCGGTTTAAAATCTTTCACCGATTGAAAAAAGTTACCAGGGTCTAAACCTGGGGAATTTTATCCCGAAGCCTAAGAAGGGATAAGTCATCGCCTAATACGCGGTGCAGGGTGCCCTTTTCCCTATAAGAAATGGTGAAGTCTATGAATTCAAAGTCATAGCATTGAGGGCTGGGGGTGTACCAAAACATCCTATGAAAGAAGCAAATACGGAGTCTATAGTAGTAGATCAAGCCAGAAGCATACAACAACAAGATCGTTAGCCCGAAGGCAACTGACGACTAAGAATATCGGACTCCAAGCTAGAAAGCCTGTCTACGTAGCTTTGCTCAAGTTCCGCCTGCAGGTTAGCTCGGACAGAGTCTTCAGAACTGCTCAAGACCTCTGCGGCTTCACTTTGCAGCTTCATCAATCCCTCCTGTGTCGATCCCAGCTTATCAAACGTCCACTCACGAGAACGCTCTAATGCAGCTAGGTCCTCGGCGATAAGAGCAGCAGACTCCTCGGCACGCCTCAAAGCATCCTTCAACTTAGCTATCTCTTCATGGCTGGAATCCAAGGAGCTGAGTAACTCGGCTTTACCGGCATCCTTCCTCGCTAGTGAAGCCATCAGCTGAGCCACAGAATGCTCACGTGATCGAAGCTCGCTGCCGATGGAAGACCTCAAGTCGTGCCACTGCGTTAGCCTATCCTCCAGCTGAGAGGACACAAAAGAAGAAGTTCCACCAGCCTTCAACTCCCTCAGCTCTCGGATCTCTGACTCTAGGACAGCGAATTCAGTAGTGAAAGAATCGGCCAATTCTGGGTGTCCTTCTTCCCTCATCATCATCATGTGACGAAAGACGGAACGCCTGAACTGATCGAAACAGCATCCCCTGTGAAGAAGCTTCTTGATCATGCCGTTGTAAAAGGCCGTAAAGAAGCCAAGGTCCATACGAAAAACGTCTTTGTCTGGATCGGTATCGACCAAAAGAGTGTGGACATGCTCATAAAGAGAGGATCGAGGTCCTGCAAGCAGCAATACAGGAAGCTAAGGGACTATCAAAAAAAATGATGATCAGAAAACCCGAAGGGGAAGTTTGAGGTATACCTATGCCGGCAGAAGTCCCCTCGGGTTGAGGCTCGACAGACTCCGAAGTAATGACAGGAGTGCTCATGGAGGGTATATCAACCCCAGCGGGCAAATCAGTCGTACTAGGCGGAGGTGGGAAAACACCCGAAGCTATAGCAGTATCAGGTACAGTGCCTGGTCCTATAGTTGCGCTTCTTTATTAGTCAAAGTGGAAATTTAGACAAGTAAAGAAGAGAGGAAATCGGATATATACCTGTGGAAGAATCGCTCCCAAAGAGTGGTCTCACAGTTCCTCCCGAAGTCTGTTCGGCCAACATATCGGCTAACAATCCGGAGTCAGGTTTTGAGAAAACTGGTGCAGGGACATATTCCTGCTCTTCGAAATTTACATCATGGAAGACTCCGTCCCCAACTGGCTTTTCCATCGCAGCACCCGCAGCAGGGACGGAAGAATATGGACTGGTGGGCTCAGCACCATCTACTGGCTCAAGGTCAATGTTTAAGTCAATGCCTAGGGAGCCATCATGAAGAGCATCACACATTTCTTGCATAAAGCAATCCATATGGTCGGATCCGGGGAATACCGGATCCGGTGGAAGCTCACCCTCTTCAAAAATCCCTGGGACATAAAACATGATCATGAATCCCAAAGATAAAGCACCTTGAAGTGATAAAAGCAAGTCCAAGAAGATGTTACCTTCTTCTTCATCGGCAACGTCTCCTAAATCTACTCCGCAAGGACGACGACCGGCAGATGGTTTGTGAGCAGTCTTCTTCCTCTTCAAGGTACCAGCCCTCCTGGAACCAGCAGGCTAATCATGCACAGACTTGCTACTCGTGGCAGCTCGTTCTCTAGACCCTGAGCTCGTGAAACGGGGAGCAAGTGGCTCATGATCGCCAGCGGTCCTACCTGAAATAATAACGTTCAAGATACTTCGTTGATACCAAGTGGAGTTGAGAAAGAACATCTAAGGATAGGACAAACCTGCACCAAGTTCTTCTTGGTCGGTGTCTAGATCCACAAACTCCCCCTCAGGAGTCTCGCCCTCATCATCCATAGGGAGGAGCTCTTCATCATCTCTGCTGGAGAAGGAGGATTTGCCATGTCTCTTCCTCTGCTTCCGAGCAATCTCAGCCTTACGAGAAGCCATCATGGCAGCCTGGACCGAATGATCGGACTGTAACTCTGAAAGGTTCCTCATACTTATGAATTAATAGGCAGAAAGGAACCACTTGCAGCTAAGGAAGGTGATCGAAGGCTTACGCCTGTACGAGGGAAGAGCAAAGCGGGCTCCGGTGCAGCCCACCATAGTCCATAGCCATGCTCGCACACCGTCAACAAGCCCTCCCTCGAACCTCAAACTTCGGCTGGGATTCCCAACATATAGTTGGTCATAGCCGAACTGACGAGCAAAACGGCAAGGGAGATAAGGCTCTATATGGCATCGGTTCTTCACCCGGAAGACAAGATAGCCGACACGGATGTTTACCAACCAATGAAAACAACCTATGTCGAGAATGGTTCGGTCACTCCTGGGTTTCTCCTCATCGGTCAACACGTCGCCATAGCGACCCAAAAACTGAGGGAAGCACTTGAAGAACTCCCAGCCCATGCGAACTTGAAGTGCCTACTGAACGTCATCGAACTTCTTCGCAAGCCATCTGCTTTTCTCCAACAGCTGCATGTATGGGACGGGGACGTCAACAACGCTGGGCGCCGACATCAAGCCTGGATGATGAAGAACGAGCCACGCCATCAGATATGCGTAGGGAAGCTCGACCTTAGGACAGATAAGCTCGGTAGATGGCTCGGGACCCACCTGAGTAAAGCTACTGACCACGCTCCTAAGCCCGCAATGGATGCTGGCAACCATCGCTGGGAGCAAAGAAAGTTCCCTTCCGTAAGCCAGCTGAACCGCGGGAAAAAGAACCTCAAGAGGTAAGGCATCCGAAGGCTGGTGAGGAACAACGCATTTCTTCAACCAGAGGGCGAGATAGCCTGCTAACAGAGACCGAGGCTCGATGGACTTCTGCGCACGGCAGAGGAACGAGCAAAACTTGGTCCCTGCAGGGAAAGCTCCCTCAGCGCTGGCGATAGTGTAGGATTGAGCCCCGCTCTTCTCCACCAACTCGTTAATGGCGGTGACGGTCAAGACATCCAGCTCACGAACGGGTACGCTGGAATCACCCTCCAAGTTCTGGAACAGATAAGTGGCAAACTGCTTCAAGCTAACCTTCCTCTTCATCTTGGCTGGGAGAGGAGTCTGGATCAAGCAGGTGTGGTAATGACAGGTGAGGTCCCAGAGGGTGTCATACATGTCGGGATTCTCTTTCTTCAACCACCCCAACTGCTAGTTAGAAGGAAAATACTCCTGATAGGGGCAATCTCCCATCGGAAGACCGGAAACCTGATGCATCTCATGGAGGGCCAATCCCAACTCACCGTCACTGGTCAAGAAGGTGTTGCTGTCAGGCACATACATCTCCAACAGCGCCAAGAAATGGCGACAGCTAACTGGGAGACCATACATAGTAGCTCGTATAGGTACATACAAGCCACTATTTTTCAGATCCTTCTCCCAACGGCCCAAGACGTAACCGGTCATGCGGGGCCACCATCCCTTGGGTAATGAAGAAGCCTAACAATAGCACCGGTAGTCTGGTGGAGGCAGCCTTCTCCCGAGGAGAGCCAAGCGGTTCCTCACGGTAGGAGCAGCTGCAAACACCTCGCCTGGGGGTGCGGTGTCATGACCCATGATCCCGGGTCGAAGGCCACGAACATGATGATATCCACCAGAACCAGGGGTCTTGCCATGAGAAGCATACCCGCACTGAACCCGCTCAGCGTCATCAGTGAGGTGCCAAGACATACGTCTCTCCACGGCCTGTCCTTCCAGATGAATGAAGGAACAGTGGCGAGGAACGGAAGGAATATATAGAAGAGCACTCTCCTCAAGAGTTAGCCAGTGCTCCTCGGTGAGAGTCAGTGTGTCGGGATCCTCCACATGATCCCCGAACAGGAAATCCGGCTGCTTCAAAGCCTGAGTGGACGAAGCATCCGCGGTAAAAGGAGCATCGGTGATGAGTTGGCGTAAACAATGACGCCCTCCATCCCGTATCAAGCGACAGGATTCGTCTGAACGATCCCTGTCGAACTGCGGGAGCGGATCAATCGCCTGCCTAACAGAAGCCGAAGAGAAGACCTCACGGCTGCAACCGGTGTTCGCATGAGTAGGAAGGCTACCACCGGGAAAATCGACTGCAACGAAGCGAAGGGTCAGAATATCTATCTCATAAAGGCAAAATGAGATTGTTCACGGGATAATTGGCGAAGACGATTTCGAGTGCCCTACACCGAGAGGACGGTATACGTCATCACGTGAATCGCGTGATAACATACACCTACCCATAAGGTGTAAGACGACACGAGATCGCCCCAATATACCCGAAGACTTGAATTGGCTAAGCAAAACAAGTCTGAAACCTTAACCCCCGCGGGAGGGGTATCGGTTCTTCCTTCATGACCCGCGAAAGGTCAATCCGGGATACAGAAAGTATAAATTCTCACCCCCGAAGAAAGAGGCCACTGGGGACGATGTCGTAGGAGCCTCCTCCTCGCTATGCTGCGAGCGGGAGTGACTCCTGGAAGGTCGAGATCGACGAGGAGACATCGCGAACCTGCAATAAATGGCAGTACATCAGGTACAGTATACATACACGAGATATTGAAAAGGGAAAATTAAGCACTTGGACTTGAAATCCTATAAGCAAATAGGATTTTATAGTTAAAGTCTAATTAAACCTACAAATTTCGTGCCCACGAAACGATAATTGTCGTTTTCGCGGTGAATTTTGGTGAAATACCCAAAATACCCCCCGTGTTCAAGGCCAAATCCGGGTCAAGGACACACGTGATTCGGGTCATGATCATCGTATTCGATCATTTAGCACCCCGGTACCCCACAATTTTGGTCAAATTTTGCAAATAAGCCCTTTTACAGATTTTTGCATAGAAGCCCCTCCTCAAACTTTTGGTTTAGTCTCTACATGACTTTATCAAAAAATTTGATCAGGAGTTCGGGGTTAAACTTCTTGGATTTCAGCCCCAAATTCGTGGCCCTTTTGCAAATAAGCCCCCAAAAATTTTTAAGGGGCTGTTTTGCAAATAAACCCCTCAAATAACCCTTCAATCCTCTTGCATAAAGCATCCCCATTTCTTCATCAAATGGACATAGATCCAATCCCAAAATTTCAGCCCCAAATTCGTGGCCCTTTTGCAAATAAGCCCCCAAAAATTTTAGGGGCTGTTTTGCAAATAAACCCCTCAAATAACCCTTCAATCCTCTTGCATAAAGCACCCCCATTTCTTCATCAAGTGGACATGATCCAACCTACAAATTTCAGTTCCCCTTTTGCAAACGTGCCACAACGAATTTTTCACAAAACCCCCCAAAGATTTCGGCCATTACAGATTTTGCACAAAACCCCCAAGAACATACTTCATACATGAACCCTAGCCTACCAAAAACATAAAGATCTTTAAAACAAAAGGAGAGGATCGTAGGGGGGAACTTACCCAAACCAAAGAAGCTTCTTCGGGCTTGGAATTGGGATTTGAAACCCTAGCTTGAAA
Organism: Asparagus kiusianus; assembly: GCA_022839385.1. Classification (NCBI taxonomy): domain Eukaryota; kingdom Viridiplantae; phylum Streptophyta; class Magnoliopsida; order Asparagales; family Asparagaceae; genus Asparagus; species Asparagus kiusianus. The sequence goes on along the minus strand of BQKN01061065.1, from coordinate 127,308 downwards.
GAGGAGGAAATTTCGGCCAATGGGTACCCACCAAAATCCGAACTTTCTTGAGGGGTTAATGGGCTCTTCAATGGAGGAAAGAGTTCTTGGGGAAGAAGAAGGAAACCGAAAATGTTAGGGGGAAACTCGGTTTTGAGGCCAAGAGGGGGGAGGTTTTCTCTCTTGAAATTCAAATTAAAGGAGGAGGGGGGGACCATGAACAAAACAAAAGAAGTAAAAGACAAAAGAAAAAGGGGGGGGGGGACCACGAAAACGCCCAAGACACCCCATGGGTGTCTCGGCCTTGCCGAGGCACCCCGGGGTGTTTCGCCCGGGTTTTGACCCCTCGAACGATCTCTTGACTCCCCGAATGCTTTTTTTCAACCCTCCGATGTTTCTGAAAAGGACCATCCTTTGCCGACGATCGACTATGTTGGTGAATTCCATAAGATTGACTTTCGACGGTTAGAAACCCTAGGGTGGACGCCGGTCAACGTGTAACCTTAGGTCAACGCCGGACAGCGCGTTGCGTCAAAAGTCAACACGTGGCGACGAAAGTCAACACGTGACGACAAAAGTCAACCCAAGCGGTTCCAAAACCCTAAGGTGGACGCCGGTCAACGCGTAACCCTAGGTCAACACCGGTCGGCGCGTTACGACAAAAGTCAACACGCGGCGACGAAAGTCAACGCGTGACGACAAAAGTCAACCCAAGCGGTTCCAAAACCCTAAGGTGGACGCCGGTCAACGCGTAACCCTAGGTCAACGCCGGTCGGCGTGTTGCGATAAAAGTCAACACGCGGCGACGAAAGTCAACGCGTGACAACGAAAGTCAACCCATGCGGACTCTAAACCCTAGGGTGGACGCCGGACAACGCGTAACCCTGGGTCAACGCCGGACAGCGCGTTGCGACAAAAGTCAACACGCAGCAACAAAAGTCAACGCGTGACGACAAAAGTCAATCCACGCGGTTCGAAACCCTAAGGTAGACGCCGATCAACGCGTAACCCTAGGTCAACGCCAATCGGTGCGTTGCAACAAAAAGTCAACATACAGTGATCCGAAACCCCAAGTCAACACGATGTGACAGGGATAGTAAGTTCAAAAGTCAACTCAATGACACGAGCCAAACTCAACTCACCAGCTGTAAACTCGAGACTCCAACGACGGCCAGGCGGTAAACGCAGCGCCGGAACAACTTTGGTTATTCGACAAAGCACCGGATAAACCGAAAATCGAAGGAGCCGAGAGTTGAAGCAAACCACAGGTCCCTTAGGCCGACTGAAGGCTGGACCAATCATATCCAAAGTATTCCGGTCTCTTCTATAAAAGAAACGAGTCCGAAACACTTTGGAGGGGGTATCTGTAGGCGTCAAAAATTGCCGATAGGTCCCCACAAACAGCTCAGTGTTAACGAGCGACGATGAACGTCACTACCCGGTTCACAAGAGCTCAATTGACGTCGATAAGCGCATGAAGCGAACCGACGAACTACGTGAGTCGACAGAATCTCAGAATAACGGGGATACGGATTGACCGAAAACCCCGCGATCACCGCAATTGGACCAACACCCGCCGTGTCCCGATCATCCCACTGATGATCTAACCATCGGGATCAACGGAGCTCTTCGTCTAAATTCCAACGCATCCAAAATCAGTCGAATCCGAGTTCGGACGAAAAGTCAACAAAGAGTCAACGGCGGGACAACGGCGGGTAAACGGCAGGACCTCGGTCTGAACCGGGGCACCCTGGGATATCTCGGCAGGCTTGAAACACCCGAGGGGTGTCTTGGCAAAGCCAAGACACCCCAGGGGTGTCTCGGCTTGGCCGAGACACCCAAGGGGTGTCCACATGGCCATGGTCCCCCCTTCTTTGGGTGTCCACATGGTCCTCCCTCTTCTTTGGGTGTCCACATGGTCCCCCCTCCTCTTTGGGTGTCCACATGGTCCCCCCTCCTTTTTGGCCTCTTCCACATGGTCCCCCCAAGGGTGTCTTGGCCTCCTTTTACGGCGAAACACCTTTTATGGCGAAACACCTTTTACGGCGAAACGCCTTTTACGACGAAACGCCTTTTACGACGAAACGCCTTTTACGACAAAACACCTTTTACGGCGAAACATCTTTTGGGCCAGACCCTAGGGCCTCCTTGGTGGCCTATAAATAGACCCCTTGGGTCTCCATTCTCTTGGCCTTGGTTTTGGGAGAGAAATTTCTGATCTTGAGCTTTAGCCTTTGAGATCTGAAATTTCAGAAAGGAGCGGCGAAGCCCTGCCGGAGTAAGGAGTCGGAATTTCAAGGGGAGCGGCGAAGCCCTGCCGGACCGAGGAGTGAGAGTTCTTCATCAAATTTCTTCATTCCCCCTTTCTTTTCCTTGGTGTTACCCTTCACAGGTAACACTAAGAAGAGCTAGTGTCTCGTTTTAGCCGAGATATAAGCTTTAAACTTCTGAGATCTCACGCAGATCGACGAAGTTCTATTTCTATATCCCTTCGCGGATAGACGAAACTCTGCCGGATTTTTCCGGAAAGGATCTTGAAGAGTCGGCGGTCCACGGATATCAACATCCCCGTCACAGGCCAACAACCCACGCAAGCGAGACCGAACCAAACCGGGATCTCGTGTTTATTTTCGCTAAAGTTGTAATATCTTTGTTTTCATTTAAATTCTGTTGTAACGCTTGAAGTTGTAACAGATATCAAAGCAATGAAAACAGCAACTTTTCCCGAAAACATTCCCGATGGATGATGCAAAGTTCCAGTTCAAGAACGTTTGGGCCCAATGAAAAAGCCCCGAACGATTCAACACGCTGGGGGTCGCCGCAACCCCCAACATGACGAGGAAATCAGGGCAACCAAGCGCACTACGCTGTGCATCGAAGTCCAGGAATCCGCTGAGAACACACGCCCACAAAGGCATGTTTCGAGGCGCGTAACTTTTGAAAGCCCAAAGAAGGCAATTCATTCTCAGAAGGAAGCGTTATCATCCGACGACGATGATGTTATACCTGGGAAATCGTGCCAACATACGATAGGTTGCTCCGACTTTCAAACGGACAAGCTGTACTATCGTGCCGGGGGTACGAGCAAATCCAGAAAGAGAAGTCCTCAAAGACTAGAGACTCAATGCCCCTGTGCCAAGCTCATTCGGGCGGTACTGTCTGAATGCAACTGCATCAAAGCAGTCCCCGAGAGAGTCTCGGTGTTCGAAAGGCTAAGCACTGAAATGCCAAAGCCAAGGCCTAGGCGTTTCCGACGAAGGAGAGCGGTGGTTGAAGATGGAGAATTTCCGAGGGTCACCGCTAACATGACCAGCAAAAGGACATCGACACAGGATGATCTCGAGTCGATTCTGAAAGCATCCCGGCGTCTAACCCGTCTGCAGTCCAGAGCCATCACACGAGGAACTTATGGTAGGGTTCGGATAAGACCACCTTCAGAAGATGAGGAATCGGATGCTTGCTCTGCGGTTGCGTCTGACAACACCGTATCCAGCGAAGGAGAACCCCGCGAGTCATTCATGATAAGCGCGGAACAAGTGGCCAAGATGCTCGAAGAAGCCATGGCCAAACAACAGGAGAGCTTCAGGCTCGAGATGCAGATGGCCATGCAAACCATGAGAGAGATGCATGACCAACAAATCCAGGCATTGAGGAACCAGCAAGGCGAACCAAGCCGCCGTAATCAGGTTGTTCAGGAAGTGGAGAATGCGAATGCGGATGGAACCCGCAATGCAAATGATCCTCCTATTAATGCAGGGGGTGGTAACGAGGATGCCAACGAAGATACAAGTGAAAACTTGAAGATCAAAAACCTCGAGAGCAAAATCAACACGTTGATTTCCGCTCGAGAGGTGAAGAAGACGGGCATTCCTTGTCCATACCCAAGAGAGTGGGAATCAATCCCCTATCCGGCGAAGTTTAGTCTAATCAACTTCACGCCGTTTGATGGAAAGGGTTCACCCACTCAGCATTGGATTTATTTCAAATCGTATTTGGGTGTTATATCTGGTAATGAGCCTCTGATGGTACGGTCCTTCGTTGGTACTCTTCGTGGAGCCGCCTTCGATTGGTATCGCCGCCTCAAGCCAGGAAGCGTGAATAGCTGGGACGACATGGAGACAAAATTCCTCGCTAACTTCTTCGACGACGACACCGAGATATCCATCGGAACGTTGCTCGACGAGAAACAAAAGGACGGGGAATTGGTCGATACCTTCGTCAAGAGGTTCCGGAACAAAGCTATAAACTGTCGGGACCCGATCACTGAGGAGTTCATTCTCCAGACTTGCCACAACAACCTCGCATTGGACGTGTTGGAAGCAATGGGGACAGCACCGTCCAATACTTGGAAAGACTTGAAGGTCCGAGGGGAACAAGCCGAACGCTTCCTCCGAAGGAAGAAGGCTGAGAGGAGTCAATCGACGACAAATCCTCCGAACTCGAACTTCGCCTCCCGTGGTAAGGGCAAGACACCCGCAACGACTGTCGACGCTAATCAAACATCGCAACAGCAGTCCCGGAGGCAGCAAAAGACTTCGGATCAGAGGCCTTAAAAAGAGTACTCCTTCAAGGACGAAGATGTTCCAGCCATCTTCAAATCCCTCCTTGACAATAACAAGATCAAGCTCCCACCGATAACGAATCAGGAGGAAGCTGACGATATTGCGGATCCGAAGTACTGCGCATACCACAGGAGGATCCTTCACCCAACCAAGGCGTGCTTTACACTCAAGAATAGCATCCAAACCTTGGTTGAAGCCGGTGTCATAACGCTAGAGTGAGCTAGTTGAAAACGGCACAACTCCGACCGGTATAAGAGTATAAACTGCTTCCTGAAACTCCGAAGAGTATACGAGTATAAACTGCTTCTCAATCCTCCGACCGGTATAAGAGGTTAAACTGCTCCCTGATACTCCAATAGGTATATGAGTCTAAACTATTTCCTTTCTTCCACGGGAAATTCCTGGAGAGTGACACGCGTGGTATTCTTAAGGATAACCCGAGCGTGCAGCTGATACAATGATACACCCAGTTTTGCAAAGAAAGCAGGGGGTGGATAATTCATGTAACGGGAAGTTCCCGGAAGAATGTTAAATGTAATATTCTTAGGGATAACCCGGTCATGATGAATAAAGTGATAAACACTAAACTCCTAATTTCCAAACACTCTTTTGCTGAGATGAAATCCGATCACTTTATTGGATCAATTTTCCCTCACAAAACTCTCATTGGTGTTTGACGACTCATAGTCTCCCACCACAGAATCTCCCACCGATCAGACTAATTGACAGTGGGACCACCAAAATTCTTTCCTGTTTAATCCATTCAAACTTCCGCTATGTTCGTGCACTCAACACTTTCATTTGTTAGAGTCCGAATATAATTGACGAATTGTCAAAGCTTTTTTGTTGTTGTTAAGTCTTTACCACTTAACATCAGGAACACCCTTTGAGTGATTTGTACGAATCAACATTCTTACAGTGATTTGTACTCTCACTCTCACTTTTTACTTGGTCAAACCTTCCTACAGTTAGGGCCAAAACCAAAATCCCCTCTCGATTCCTTCAATGAACGAGAGGCCCACGAATCAAGCGATCAAACCTTCTTACAGTTAGGATCGTTTTGAACCCCCCACTTGGTCAAACCTTCCTACAGTTAGGACCATAACCCAAAATCCCCTCTCAATTCCTTCAATGAACGAGAGGCCCACAAATCGAGCGATCAAACCTTCTTACAGTTAGGATCATTTTAAATCCCCCACTTGGTCAAACCTTCCTATAGTTAGGACCACAACCAAAATCCCCTCTCGATTCCTCCAATGAACGAGAGGTCCGATTTCAAATCGAGTGATCAAACCTTCCTACAGTTAGGGTCATTTCAAACTCTCGTTTGGTCAAACCTTCCTACAGTTAGGACTAAAACCACAATTCATTCTCGATAAACGAGAAATTCATCTTTAGTTCGGTAATCAAACCTTCCGATAGTTAGGGTTATCCGATTCTTTTTGATTCTCAGGGTAGAGATCCCACTCTTAGTTTCATCTTTCTGGATTCTGAGGGTGGAGATCCTACCTCGAGTCTCCTCTCCAATTGGGAATAGAATATAAAATTCTTTTTTCCTTGTATGCGGGTTCGCCTTCACCCTAAAAGAAGACCGGGAAATAGAATATAAAATTCTTCCTTTCCCACACCAACCTTTTCCAAGAGTTTATCAATCTTGGATTCATCCTAGGAAGTTTATCCCGAATCCTAAGCAGGGATAAGTCTGCGCCTAACACGCGCTGCCAGTTTAGTCTTTCCCCGTAGAAGAAGACACCAGAGTTCGATTCTGGGGTATTTTATCCTGAAACCTAAGAAAGGATAAGTCTGCGCCTAACACGCGCCGCCGGTTAGTTCTTAACCGTTAAAAGAACACCCGTCCGTATATTCAACATTGTGGCAGGTTATTATTAATAACGCCAAAATCCATGCCTTACACGCATGGGGAATTTCATCCTGAATCCTAAGAAAGGATATACCGACACCTAACATGTGTCGCCGATTTAGTCTTTCACCGAGTGAAAAAGACACCAGAGTGTAATTCTAGGGACTTTTATCCCGAATCCTAAGCAGGGATGAGTCAATGCCTAATACGCGTTGCCTGGTAGCCTATTCCCGTAACAATAGCGAAGTCTACGTATTCGAAGTCGTAGCACAAATTCTAAGGGAGTTCATTCCATTAGCACAACGTTACATGCGGAACGGATTTAAACAATCCGCATGCTAGCCCGACTCAAACGGTAGTCGGTAAAGGCTAATCAAATCCGTTAAAGGCTGAGGGTTAGCCAAAAATCCTAAAGTCAACGCCTAACACGCGTCGCCGGGTAGCCTATTCCCGTAACAAGTGGCGAAGCCTATGTATTCAACATCATAGCACAAAGTCTAAACGAGTTCATTCCTTTAGCACAACGTTATATGCGGAACGGACTTAAACAATCCGCATGCTAGCCCGACTCAAACGGTAGTTGGTAAAGGCACATCAAACCCGTTGATGGCTGAGAATTTGCCAAAAATTCTATAAGTACGAGTCATTGACGCATCAATTTTATGAATTGGTCTCGTGACTCAAGTATCTGCCAAGCTCCAATACCTTAAGAGCTTAAACTGTGTATACTCCAGAAGACGTACGAGTATAAACTGTGTCGGACGTCGAACAATACGTCGCAATGAAGCCTAGACGCCGAACAACGCGTCGCAATGGAGCTCAAACGCCGGACAACGCCGTCAATCGATGATCAGTTCTATGTTGAAGCAACCAACTCGAGCTAAAAAGTCAAGAAATCAAGAATCGACTTCAAGTTCAAAATTTTGACAACGGTCAGACAATAAATGTAGCACCGGAATCCTTACAGACGTTCGACAAAGCACCGAATAGCCTGAAGGAATTGAAGGAATCCAGAACAGAAGCCATTCCAAAGTCCCATTACACCGACTAAAGGTTGGGACAATCACATCCAAAGTATTCCAGACTCTTCTATAAAAGAACGAGACTGAAATACTTTGGAGGGGGTATCTGTAGGCTTATAAAATTGCCTATAGGTCCCTTCACACAGCTCGACACGAGGAATCGACAAATCAACGAACCATCGAGTGACGAGGCGATGAGGTCAACAAATTACACGCGATCAACAGAATGCATTCGCGTGCGGAATCAATCCAACGGTTCGGGGAGTCAATGAGTCGTCCAACCAAGAACGGACTCGGATGAATCGCGATCGAATCAAGATCAGCTTCGGACTCGAACTCAGAAGTGGATTTACTGCCAAATCGGGAATCAAGTCAACAAATCAATTCCAGACTAAGTCAACCACAAACCCGAATCACGGACAAAGCAACAACCGAACGACGGAACCCAAAACACCCGGGGGGACTCGGCCGAAACCGAGCCACCCTAAGGTGGCTCGGCCCAAGCCGAGCCACCCTAAGGTGGCTCGGTAGCCGAGCCACCCCAGGGTGGCTCGGCCAAGGCCGAGCCACCTTGAGGTGGCCGGCCACCCTTGGCCCGGGGCACAGTTTCGTTTGCCTATAAATAGGCTAGGGCGTTGTTCATTTGAGAGGTTGGATTTTGGAGGAGGCGAAGCCCTGCAGAACTGAAGACTCAGATCTTAAAAAAGATTTAATCTTTGGGGACTCAAAGACTTGCTCATCCGGATCTGGTGCTCGGCGATCGTTAACGCCAAATAAGGCAGGAGTTCGAGAGGACCGGATCTCAGATCTACGTCGTTATACTCCGGATCAAAGCTTGGTCTTTGATCCCGAGATTTGAGCGATTATTTCCTTGGTGAAATAATCCCTCCGGCTATTATTTCCTTGGTGAAATAATACCCGTAATATTGCGTAGATCTGCTCAGATCAAGATCACGCGGTAGTCCACGGCAAATAACCCCGGCGCAGGCAAACAACCCACGCAAGCGAGTGACCGGATAACAGGAGCTCGTGATTTGTTCGATAAAAGAGAAAAGTTGTAATTTTTATTTCTTTTTTGTTTGATTTTCATTGTAACCAGATCTTATAAAAAGACCGGATCTTTCTGTAATGCAAAAAGTTGTTATTGAAGAGTGCAATGGAATCGTCAATGAAGAAAGCATCAATTTTTCCCGCGAACACAAATAGATAAGGATGTCGATGAATACGATCACAAACTGGTCCAAATATGGACGAAAAACCCGGTTCATCAAATCCATGAATACCGCGGTGCATTAGTCAACCCAAATGGCATGACAAGGAACTCGAAAGACCCATATCGAGTTAGAAAAGTGGTATTGAGAATATCCATCTCCCGAACCTACAACTAATGATAACCAGAATGGAGATCAATCTTTGAGAAATATTACGCTCCCTATAACTAGTCAAATAAGTCATCAATCCTCGATAGTGGATACTTATTTCAGATGGTGACCTTATTCAACTCTCAATATTCTATACATAAACGCATACTGTCATCATTCTTCTTCACGAAGAGGACCAATGCTCCCACAGAGAATGACTCCAGTGAATAAATCCCTGAGATAATAGCTTATCTAGCTGAGTCTGTAGCTCCCTCATCTTGGCAGGTACCATACGATAAGGTTCTCAGAATATCGGTGTTGTGTCTAGCTGCAACTCTATGCGAAACTCTACCTCTCTCACTGGAGGCAATCCTGGTATGTCCTGAAAGACATCCAGATACTCTGATACTACTCGTGTCTTGCTCACATCGGCACCTCGATCCCGTATCATCACCTCCTCGACGTATGCTAAAAATGACTCCGCATTCTGATTTCCCTATGAGATTGCTACTATCTACTCAAACCTATCGAATGTTTGTGAGCTGACTGTTTTAATAAATTAGTCGATACTCACATGGTAGGATGATAACCAATCCATACCAAAAATCACATCCAACTCAGACTTACGCAGGACGATTAAATTGACCATGAACTCAGATTCATCTAAGCTAATAATGTATCTCCCACAAATGTTTTCGAGAAGCAACACATCACTTAGAGGGGTGAAAACTAACAAAGGAACATCTGAAGTCTGTGCTACAAGCTGAAGTCTAGTCATGAAATCATAGGAAAAATAAAGGAATGTGAAGCTCCCGAATTGAACAAGATCCAAGCTGGGAAGGAATTCATAACGAACGTACCTTCCACTATGGCTCCGCTCGCACCATGATTGCATGGTACGATCGCATAAACCCTGCCGATGGCTGAAGACTGTTGTGCTAAAGATGGTGGAACATATGAGACTATCTATCTCTAAGATATCTCCTGGATAGTGTGGACATGTCCTGCTAGTCTCTTAATCCTCGGAATGGCCAGTAACGCCTCAATCCTCTACTGCTGGCCATACCTACGGCCCTACGGCTGCTGACCCTGTCTACAACTCTGCTGCTACTGGCCATGTCCATGGCCCTACTATTAGCCCTGGCCTCTACCCTATTGGCCTTCTGCTGGTGCACTACGATAATCCTTTGCCCTATGTCCAATCTTGTTGCAGTTATAACAAGCACCCTGAATCTTGCGCTGCTACAACGCTCTTGAATCCTGTTGTGACCCCTTCTTATATGGTCCTTACTACTGGTGTTGCGAATCCTTACACCACTGTTAGGATCCTCCGGGTCGTACAAAAGATCTCTTGTCCTTGCCTTTATCACCATGATGTCCTACTTTAGAGGTTCCTTCCTTATTCTTCTAAAAGATCGCAATCTCTGTCTCCTGCGAAATAGTGGTGTTAGCTACCTCTCATACTGAACGAAATCATATAGAGACAAGGTAGTGGCAAAGGATTGGATGAAGCCCCATCAAAAATATCTGAGCTTGATGCTCTCTTGTCTAGCACATGCCCGTGAATTGAAGCAAGCTCATGAATCTGCCCTCATAGTCAGCTATGGACATGTCTCCCTACTCCAATCTGAATAGCTCTAACTCTTTCCTGGCTCTTGCTACAGAAAAGATGTATTGCTCGTCGAAAAAGTAGATGAAGTCCTCCCAAGTAAGCATCATGCGCTGCGCTGGGGTGAATTGAAGCTTATACCATCCGTCGGCATCACCCTTAAGACTGAAAGTTGCCAACCTCTGCTTCTGCACGGAGTCGACATCAAGTAGATCAAGAATATTTCCCACGTCTTCTTTCCACTTGTGGGCTACAAGTAAGTCTGATGATCCCTGGAATTCTGGTGCCCTTATCTTCTGGTATCTCTCAACTAGACAGAGCCAAGTCTCCTGCTCATTGGCTCTATTAGTATAGTTGTAACTTCTGGTGTAACCTCTGATGATTTCTCTGTAATAAGTATAGTTGTATGACTGGTGGTGGAACCACAGGTGGTGGTGCAACTGGTGGAATCTGGTTCACCATTTGCTCCTCGAGCACTGATAACCTAGCTGCAATAGGTGCCATGAGGTCAATCAGATACTGCGGAGCCTGCTGCGGCTCAGGTGGGGCCTACTACGACTCGGGTGTAGTCTGTTGCAGCTCGGGTGGAGCCTGCTGTGACTCAAGCTCTAGCTCAACCTACCTAACTCTCTGAGTATAGGATCCTCTCCGTTCACGTCCACATCCGGCCATCTATACATTTTTAGGAAGAGAGTTTATAGGACACAGTAAATGAGACCTCAAGCAAAAGCATATATAGCACATAGCAATAAAAATAGGTATCATATGTCATTCACGCAAATACTTTATAATAAAAGTAAGATACTCATAAAAAATCCCAAAATTTTAGAGTTATACATATAACGTCCTCACTCATTCTTGGAAATCCTAGCAGACTCTATACTTGAATCCTAGGAAACTCTATTCTAGCTCCACGACTCGACACATGATAATCCTAAGGATGATGAAACTAGAGCTCTAAAACCAACTGTGACGCCCATGTTTTCACACATGGCTGCAGTCTAAAGCGAACCCAGAGATGTCAAACTTGTCATGCACCCACACTGTACAACAAGATATTTCACCATCACAGTAATATCTCTCTAATAGAATCAATGACAAGCGTAGGTACAAAATAGGTAAAATAAGAGAAATAAATGCAATGGACATGACATAAAAAGAGATATCCAAATAAACATAATCATTTCCCAACTTAATAAAAATTAAGTACAACATAGAAAGAGATATCCAAATAAACATAGAAAGAGATATCCAAATAAATATACTCATGTCCCAACTGAATAAAAACTAAGTACAACTGATGTCTGAAATAAATGTGAAGTTACTTAATACATAGAGAGAAATAAAAATAGTACTAAGGTACACAACCTTAACAAAATGAAATACAAGTCTAATGATCAACTAAACCATGATTAAATGATTTTAGAGCATCAACTACTAAAAATAAGCGATAGCGATTATGCTGTAAGTTCGTCAACCTGCGGCTCTCCAACACTCTGATCCGCAGCATGAAAAGAAGGAAAAACAAAAAGAAAAACAACAACAGCGTCAAAGTGCTTTAGCAAGATCATCTCCATCTGCCCCCAGGAAAAAGGCTACTAAATGTGATGGAGGCTCTCTCTATTATGCATAATCTACCTAAATCATTTATCCTGTATCTAAATAGGATTAATATTTAGAAACCCACAACACGAGATGTAGTACGTCAAGCAAAATAATCCAAACAAAGTAACCCTCATATATATACCATATGTCTCAAATTGTGAATCGCTAAATATCAATTCAAAACTAAGAATAAAAGATAAAGGAAATACAGCACATGTAAATACTAAAATAAGCAATGTCAAAATGTTGACCAAATATATCGCGCTACCCTTGGGTAGATAATGTGGATACAAGAACTAAATCTCCTATAACTCCCAAACACGAAGTAATCTGGTCACAAATAACTCAGCAATGAATCGTATTCATGAATGGCTTCTATCAAAAACTCATACTATCAGACATATCACAATGCATAATCTCGTAAGGCTTTATAACTCATCACATTATCATGCAGGATGGACTACCGTATCAAGCATCCTAAATATGTACATGGCTCATTAGTCTCATCGCATCACCGTGCGGGATAGACTGCCAAATCATTTATCCTAGAAGTGCGGCTCTCTAGCCTCATCACATCATTGTGCAGGACGGATTACCGAATTAGGTATCTTAAAATCATGACTTAATGGCCTGTACTAGTGACATATCGACGCACAATCCCAAGTAGTACTGAGCTGTGCTCATCAACGATATCCATACATACATACGTATTATAATTAATTGTTACTCAAACATGATCGAAATAATACATGTAATAATCCTCTTCGGAATATCTGTATATGTGTTATGACTCAATTCGTGTATATCCATGGTTGCACGTGTGTCGTCGTACGGCTCAAACCTCACGTTCATGAGTTAACGTGCAAGAGAAAACACCTCAAACAAACAAACAAAGAATGTCGGTCGACTGCCCCTAAGGCATCAGCCAACCGATGGCAAACGTGCAAGAAGTGCACTCGAATGAGACCTTATCGGTCGACTGATGCACAACAAAAGGATTCCCTGGACAACACAATCGGTCGACTGATTACTTGGGATCGGTCGACCGATTACACTGTTACGGGTTAACAATGATTAATCTTAACATGTTACAAACTCTTAAATTAACTAATTAGGGTTTAACATCCTATTTAACCAAAACTTTCGAATAAAATATATTTTATCAACATGATTAATGAACATGATTAATTCTGATTATTGCACTATTATAGATTCGTTAAAACAAGATCACATCATTTAGATATCACATACTTAGTGTTTAAGCATCCTAATTAACTAAAACACTCAATAAATTGCGGGTCATGAAGGATGAACCGATACCCCTCACGCGGGGGTTAAGGTTTCGGACTTGTTTTGCTTAGCCAATTCAAGTCTTCGGGTATATTGGGGCGATATCGTGTCGTCTTACACCTTACAGGTCGGTGTGTGTTATCATGCGATCTACGTGATGACGTATACCGTCCTCCCGGTGTAGGGCACTCGAAATCGTCTCTCCAATTATCCCGTGAACAATCTCATCTTGCCTTTATGAGATAGATTTCCTGACCCTTTGCTTTGTTGCAGTCGAATTTCCCGGTGGTAGCCTTCCTTCTCATGCTAATACCGGTTGCAGTCGTGAGGTCTTCTCTTCGGCTTCTGTTAGGCAGGCCATTGATCCACTCCCGCAGTTCGACAGAGATCATTCAGACGAATCCTGTCGCTTGATACGGGATGGAGGGCGTCACTGTTTATGCCAACTCATCACCGATGCTCCCCTTACCGCGGATGCTTCGTCCACTCAGGCTTTGAAGAAGCCGAATTTTTTGTTCGGGGATCATATTGAGGATCCCGACATATTGACTCTCACCACGGAGCATTGGCTAACTCTTGATGAGGGAGCTCTTTTGTACATTCCTTCCATTCCTCGTCACTGTTCCTTCACCCATTTGGAGGGACAAGCCGTGGAGAGACGGATGTCTTAGCACCTTACTGATGACGCTGAGCGAGTTCAGTGCGGGTATGTTTCTCATGGCAAGACCCCTGGTTCTGGCGGATACCATCATGTTCGTGGCCTTCGACCTGGGATCATGGGCCTTGACACCGCACCCCCAGGCGAGGTGTCCGCCGCTGCTCCTACCGTGAGGAACCGTCTGGCTCTTCTTGGGAGAAGGCTGCCTCCACCAGACTATCGGTGCTACGGTTGGGCTTCTTCATTAGCCAAAGGATGGTGGCCCCGCATGACCGGTTACGTCTTGGGGCGCTAGGAGAAGGATCTGAAGAGTAGTGGCTTGTATGTACCTATACGAGCTACCATGTATGGACTCCCAGTTAGCTGCCGCCATTTCTTGGCGTTGTTGGAGATGTATATGCCTGATAGCAACACGTTTCTGACCAGCGATGGAGAGCTAGGGTTGGCCCTTCATGAGATGCATCAGGTTTCCGGTCTCCCGATGGGAGATTGCCCATATCAGGAGTATTTTCCTTCGAACCAGCAGTTGGGGTGGTTGAAGAAAGATAATCCCGATATGTATGACACTCTCTAGGATCTCACCTGTCATTATTACACCTCCTTGATCCAGAGTTCTCCTCCAGCCAAGACGAAGAAAAAGGTCAGCTTGAAGCAGTTTGCTTCATATTTGTTCCAGAATTTGGAGGGTGATTCCAGCGGGCCCATCCGTGAGCTAGATGTCTTGACCGTCACCACCATTAACGAGTTGATGGAGAAGAGCGAGGCTCGGTCCTATACCATTGCCAGAGCTGAGGGAGCCTTTCCTGTAGGGACTAAGTTTCGTTCGTTCCTCCGACGTGCGCAGAAGTCCATCGAGCCTCGGTCTCTGTTAGCAGGCTATCTTGCCCTCTGGTTGAAGAAGTGCGTTGTTCCGCACCAGGCTTCAGATGCTTTGCCTCTTGAAGTGCTCTTCCCCGCGGTTCAGCTAGCTTATGGGAGGGAACTTTCTCTACTCCCAGCGATAGTTGCCAGCATCCATTGCGGACTTAGGAGCGTGGTCAGTAGTTTTACTCAGGTGGGTCCTGAGCCATCTACCGAGCTTATCTGTCCTAAGGTCGAGCTTCCCTACGCATATCTGATGGCGTGGCTCGTTCTTCACCACCCTAACTTGATGTCAGCGCCCAGTGTTGTTGACGTCCCCATCCCATTCATGCAGCTGTTGGAGAAGAGCAGATGGCTTGGGAAGAAATTCACTGACGTTCAGCAGGAACTTCAAGTTCGCAAGAGCTGGGAGTTCTTCAAGTGTTTCCCTCAGTTTTCGGGTCGCTATGGTGACGTGTTGATCGATGAGGAGAAACCCAGGATTGACTGAACCATTCTCGACATTGGTTGTTTCCGCTGGTTGGTGAACATCTGTGTCGGGTATCTTGTCTTCAGGGTGAAGAACCGGTGTCACATTGAGCCTTACCTCCCCTGCCGTTTTGCTCGTCAGTTCGGCTATGACCAACTATACGTTGGGAACCCCAGCTGTGGTTTGAAGGTTGAGGGAGGACTCGTTGACGGTGTACGAGCATGGCTATAGACTATGGTGGGCTGCACCGGAGCCCGCTTTGCTCTTCCCTCTTATAGGCGTAAGCCTTTGATCACTTTCCTCAGCTACAAGTGGTTCCTCTCTGCCTATGAATTCATAGGTGTGAGGAGCCTTTCAGAGTTAGAGTCCGATTACTCAGTGCAGGCTGCTATGATGGCTGCTCGTAAGGCTGAGATTGCTCAGAAGCAGAGGAAGAGACATGACAAATCTTCCCTCTCCAGCAGAGATGATGAAGAGCTCCTCCCTATGGATGATGAGGGCGAGACTCCTGAGGAGGAGTTTGTGGATATAGACACCGACCAAGAAGAACTTGGTGCAGGTTTGTCATACCCTTTGATTTTCTTTCTCAACTCCAACTGGTATCTACGAAATATCTTGTTCATTTAATGGAATGAACGTTATCATTTCAGGTAGGACCACTGGCGATCATGAGCCACTTGCTTCCCGTTTTACGAGCTCAGGGCCTGGAGACCGAGCTGCCACGAGTGGCAAGTCCGTGCATGACCAACCTGTTGGTTCCAGGAGGGCTGGTACCTTGAAGAGGAAGAAGACTGCTCACAAACCATCTACCGGTCAGCGTCCTTGTGGGGCAGATTTGGGAGATGTTGCCGATGAAGAAGAAGGTAACATCTCTTTGAATATACTTTTATCACTTCAAGGTGCTTTACCTTTGGGATTCATGATCATGTTTTATGTCCCAGGAATCTTTGAAGAGGGTGAGCTTCCACCGGATCCGGTATTCCCTGGATCCGACCACATGGATTGCTTCATGCAAGAAATGTGTGACGCTCTTCGTGATGGCTCCCTAGGCATTGACCTGAACATTGATCTTGAGCCGGCGAGTAATGTCGAGCCCACCGTTCCATATTCAGGTATATCTTTCTCCGACGATACCCTCCTCAATAGTTAAGGAATTCATGTTTATTTTGCGCTTTGCTTTCTTTCAGAATATCTGACGAACCTAAGCGCGGATATTGGGGAAAGAGAATCCTCTGCTCATGCTGCAGGTATTTCTGAGCATTCCCTTCTTTCTTATTTTCTTACGCGTCTTCCCAACATTTTGGTCGCCTTGTAGATGTCGCTATAGAAAAGCCAGCTGAGGGCGGAGCTTTTCCTGATGTAGGTTTCGAGGAACGGGGGCAAGCTCCTGTACCCAGTTTCTTGAAACTCGATGCTGGACTATTGGCCGACATGTTGGCCGAACAGACTTCGGGAGGAACTGTGAGACCACTCTTTGGGAGTGATTCTTCCACAGGTATATATCCGATTTCCTCTTTTCTTTACTTGTCTAAATTTCCATTTTGACTAATAAAAAAGTGTAACTATAGGACCAGGCGTTGTACCTGATACTGCTATAGCTTCGGGCATTTTCCCACCTCCGCCTAGTACGACTGATTTGCCCACGGGGGTTGAAATACCCTCCATGACCACTCCTGTCGTTAGTTCGGCGTCTGTCGGACCTCAACCCAAGGGGACTTCCGCCGGCATAGGTATACCTCGAATTTTCCTTTTGGGTCTTTTGATTACATTCGACAGTTTTCTTAAGCTCCCACACTGCTGCTTGCAGGGTCTCGATCATCTCTTTATGAGCGCGTCCACGCTCTTTTGGCCGATACCGATCCTGACAGGGATATCTTTCGTACCGACCTCGGCTTTTTCACTGCCTTTTATAACGGCATGATTGACAAGCTTCTGCACAGAGGGTATTCTTTCGATCAATTCAGGCATTCCTTCTCTCGTCACATGATGATGATGAGGGAAGAAGGATATCCTGAATTGGCCGATTCTTTCACAGCTGATTTTGCTGCCCTGGAGTCAGAGATTCGAGAGTTGAGGGAGTTGAAGATTGGTGGAGCTTCTTCTTTTGTGTCCTCTCAGCTGGAGGATAGGCTAACGCAGTGGCATGACCTGAGGTCTTCCATTAGCAGCGAGCTTCGATCACGTGAGCATTCTATTGCACAGCTGATGGGTACCCTGGCGAAGAAGGACGCCAGCAGAACCGAGTTACTCAGCTCCTTGGATTCCACCCGTGAAGAGATAGCTAGGCTGAAGGAGGCCTTGGGGCGTGCCGAAGAGTCCGCTACTATTATCGCCGAGGACTTGGCTGGATTAGAGCGTTCTCGTGAATGGACGCTCGATAAGCTGGGATCGACACAGGAGGGATTGATGAAGCTGCAAAGTGAAGCCGCGGAGGTCTTAAGCAGTTCTGAAGACTCTGTCCGAGCTAGCCTGCAGGCAGAACTTGAGCAGGGCTACATGGACCGGCTCTCTAGTTTAGAGTCCCATGTTCTTAGCCGTCAGTTGCCTTCGGGCTAACGAATTTGTTGTTGTATGCTTTTGGCTTGATCTATTACTAGAGACTCCGCATTTGCTTCTTTCACAGGATTTTTGGTACACCCCCAGCCCTCAATGCTATGACTTTGAACACATAGACTTCATCGCTTCTTATAGGGAAAAGGGCACCCCGCACCGCGTATTAGGCGATGACTTATCCCTTCTTAGGATTCGGGATAAAATTCCTCATGTTCAAACCCTGGCGTCTTCTTTCAATCGGCGAAAGACTAAACCGGCAACGCGTGTTAGGCGTTGACTTATCCCTTCT